>CAUJNA010003221.1:380000-475000 GCA_963377175.1 Effrenium voratum
AATTGCTGGGCGCCTTTTGGTTTCCCCCTCGGCAACAACCAAAAAAGAAGGTTCCCCCAAGCAAAAAAACAACAACAACTAGCCACCCAACTTGTGATTGAAAGGCAAACCACTTTACCGGATCCGGCCAGCAGATCTGTGGGGGGAAAAATCCGCTCTCTCAGGAGCAACCACTGGAACCCAGTTGTCCCCACTATAACCTCTATTTGCTTGAGACCCGTAGTGATAGATTCCCAACAAGCAGAGACAATAACAGGTATTATTAAGCAAATGGAAGATAATAGATCACAAGCAACTTGTCCTTTAGCTTTTCAAGGGCTATTCTCTTGGCTACCCACACCCCAGACTCACAGTGGCCGTAAGAAAAAAAGGCACCCTGTTTGCGGGACTTGGTCTGAAAGGGACATCCTCTCCAACAAAAAGAATTGAAGGGGCACCTCTGGACAATTAAGATAGGCAGATGGAATCACCGAGTGTCGGTTTCAGGGACGCAGCGACCCATACAAGCTGCCATTGCAACTGCAAAACCCTCAACTCTGAAGCTGCACAGCTTCCGAGGCTTCCGAGTCTCGGACCATCAACAGCGGCAAACCTCAGCGCCCAGCAACTCGACCCAACCCGGCCACCAGCGAACCATAAGCGCGGGGGAAGAATGGCCGGAAAAAAGACAACCAAAAAGGGACCTGTTGTCTTTGGCCCGGGAGAAACACATCCAACATATATAGATGGGAATGTGTTTTTGTTTCAGCGCACCATTTCCAGCTCGAAACCAAAGGAAACCAGAAATTCAATTTTAGGGTCCCGGTATTTCGATAATTGTGCGGTAGAGCTGGCTCTGGCACTTCGCACCGGGTTTGGGTCCGTCTTTACCCTCATGATCAACCTCACTGCATACTCGTGCTCCAGCGCCCAGTGGCCAGTTGAGGGAATTGGGTCCAGAGGCGTGCATACATACTTTTTACGCGCAGCGATCACGGGCTAGAGTATTGACAGATTCTCTGTCTCCTCGTGGCAGTATTAAAGAGCCGAGACAGACTTAGACATTCTGAAGACGAGAATCAAAGCCACCAAATCAGCAGCACCAAAAAGCCAACGAGTGCCCCACCCATCTAAAAAAGACTATTCGCTCCAGCGCCCCTGTCACTCCAGCAGCAGCGCGACGAGGATGCAGCCCGCGAGCACCACGTTGCCAGAGGCCGCCTGTGTGACTTTCGCGCCCACCGCGGCGTACTTGACACACACCTCGATGCCATGCATGCAGACACAGAGCCACCCCAGAGGGCGCCTGACAGCTTCCAGCAAGGCGGGCTCGACGCCCCAGCGGGCGGTCCAGAAGCCGCTGGGAACGTCGGAGGCGAAGAGGCAGACCAGGCCGGTGCATGCCACCCACAGCGCGCAGATGCGCCAGATCATGACGTCGAAGGCCGTCTTGGCCTGCGCGGCCTTGCGGCCTTCCATGGCCTTCCACATCATCTCCATGTTGAAGAACAGCACCGGGCTCCAAAGAAGCATGAGGGCGCCGTTGAAGGCAAGGGCCGCGCGCAACATGGTGCTGGTGTGAACACTTGACAGGGTGTACGGAAACTCACCCGTCAAATCTCATGGATTTGACTCCCACTACAGTCCGTGGCAGTGCAGTGGTATTGGTCCTTGGCCCACCTTGCCTTTCTGGCGATACCAGAGACTGCTCCGCAAAAAGATATCACAATAGAACATGGGTCTGCTGGCCTTCTCCCGTTCATCAGATCACGTGGTGCCCTTGTGTTGGCAGTTTCTCTCACACTGAGCAGAGCCAGAAGCAAGATACAAAGACAGAAATCATGCCAAGAACTGTCAAGACACGGAACCTCACATTATCGACTGGGCGTTTGGGTACGTGTCTAGAGCAAAACTGTTGCTGTACCCGTCGACCTCTTGGTTGGGGGGCTCAACTCCCTGAAACAAAACAAAAAACAATATTCCACAATTCTCTTGCAAATTGCTACCCTCCGACCCTCCCCTAGGCTAATGGAAGCTCCCGGCACCCCTTTGAAAGACTTTTTTCCATGTACAGAGGCTTTCGGGGATCTTCCATGTCTGCGGGGGTGTAGAACTCACGAACCTGACAAAACTGCATCCCCAAGTCACGTACCTCCAGCTCGCCACATGGGCAGGCTTTAAATCCACGCTCACTTTTCGGGGTGGCATTTGGGTGAACCAGATCGGATCGAAAGATCAAAGTCAGCTTTCACATTGGTTCACCTCCTTCTTTTTTTTTCCCGCCCCCTGGAAACAAACATTACAATCATTACAATTGCCCCTCCGTTTGCCCCCCCGGAAGCCTGCAAACAACTTTTTTGCAAGTTCGAAGCTCAGCTTCTAGGTTATAAGGATACCGGTTCTTTTCTCTGTAGTCTATTTTAGTGTCCCGAACCCTCACCAAAAAAGAAACGGCTGAGAACGGGCACCAGGGGACCTAGGCTTGAACCCCGCACGCCCCGAAGCCCCGCAAGGAAACTCTGAGCTTCTGACTCGCAGATTTCGTGCCCTTTGACTTGGTCCTTCGGCCTCAAGCCGCGAAGCGATCGCTAAACACCTGGCTCCATTCAAGTGACTCTCACTTGTCTATGTCTCCGTTTTTTTGGGGGGGGACACCAAAATGCTGGGTTTCCTGGTGGTTTCGCTGAACCAAAGGCACGCCAAAACCGGCAGCGTCAAGAAGGCACCCCATGCCCAACGGACTTGGAAACCAAAAAGGCTCACCTTTTAGGACCTTGACTACTAGACACCGGAAGCAAAGGTTCACCTTTTAGGACCTTGACTACTAGACACCGGAAACCTTTTAGGATGTTGAATTAATATAGACACTGGAACAAAAACAAATCAATGGGTCGATTCGCGGCTGCGACATGTCAGAAATTACCCTCTGACACCAAACACTGGGACCAGTACGGTGAAATCCTCAGAACAACATCTCTAAAGCAAATGCTAGCTTGAAGGGAACTACCCCTCAGAAAAAGGATATCATTTTGAGAAATTCGGAACCCCTGAATATGTTCCCTTCCCTTAATGGAATTCATGGCCTAACTGACGCCCACGTCCGCTGTTGCGGTGCAGCAGCGGTGACAACGCAACAGCTGATTAGCATTGGCTGTCCTGCCATTTGACTGCCGATGGGCCTCATGCCGATTGCTGGTCAAAATCTCCTGGTCCTGGGTATGGTTCTCTGAACAGGAACACTTACCTGGGCTGCCCTCAGATCCCCCGCTAAAAGTCTAACTTTTCGTGGCTTAAATGGAAACTACCGCTAAACACTAAAAGGCTAAAAAGCTAAGGACCGGATGGCTGGGAGCCACCAAGTTACGCTTCACCAAACTCCCTAAGCAGTCAATGACCGTCCCGGCACTCCTGCCTGAACGCGAGGGCGCCGGCCCCTGGCGACAAGCGGCAAGCGGCAAGGCACAAGTGGAGCAGAGCGAGATTCGCTGAGTCGCAGGCAGAAAAGCAAACTGCCAGGTGTTACTTTCAATGTCTTGACCAGCCCCCCCCCCCCTCCACCCCAAAAAAAAGAGAGATGCGAAAAATTATTGGATTGATTCTACCCCTCCCCCCAAAGAAAGAACAAGAACAACAAATCATAAAGGTGACTCTCTCGTTGGTTCCCCCATTTCAGCTTTCTCCGATTTGTGTCTTCAAGCCCAAAAGTGGCTCCTACTTCTTCCCCAAAAAGATGATGAGCCTCGAAAAGGAACATCTCCAATATTTCATTTGAACAAGCCAGAGCCGGTCAATATGAGTGTCTTTTTGAGGCTGCTTCTTTGGTTTTGAAGGGAAACCAAGAGGAAAATCACCATTTTGGGGAGCCACCCAACAAAAAGACACACCCGTACATCCCTTCGATTCCTTTTGAAACCGTCCCACGGCGCACTCTCTCGAAATACGAGACATCATGCAACCGGACAAAATGGCCAAACCGGGCTTCCTGGCGCGAGTCCGAGAAGGCGAAACAACCCTTTCAAAGGGTGGGCATTTTTTTGTCCTCTGGGTGCCCTAAAAGAAAATGACATCCTAAACGGATCCTAACCCACCGATATGAAAAACACATTCCAGACTACAAAGTACCAACTAAAAAAAAATAAAACTAACGCTGCCGTTCGATATCAGTTTCGTTTGAACGTCCCACCTCCGGCTGTGAGCGGCCGGGCGAAGGACTGGCGAAAGCGCAGCGGTCGACCCAGATCTTGCCACGCAACCACTTTTCTGGGTTTCTGGAGTGGCGACAAAACATCGAAAAACAAATGTGCCACTAGAATAGTTTGTCCAACACAACAGGGTCCAGGAGAACTGGCAGCGAGGGATTCCTTCACTTTAAGGTTAGAGGAGCGACAAAACATCGAAACTCTTCGTTTGTCTTTGTCCAAGTAGAGTCCAGGAACAGGCAGTGAGGGATTCCTTCTCAAGTGGGGCCCGTAGGATCTCAGTTCCTGGATTGGCTACGAAACATCGAAACGGTTCGCTTGCCACTAGAATAGTTTGTCCAACACAACAGGGTCCAGGAGAACTGGCAGCGAGGGATTCCTTCACTTTAAGGTTGGAGGAGCGACAAAACATCGAAACTCTTCGTTTGTCTTTGTCCAAGTAGAGTCCAGGAACAGGTAGTGAGGGATTCCTCCCAAGTGGGGCCCGTAGCATCTCAGTTCCTGGATTGCCTACGAAACATCGAAACGGTTCGCTTGCCACTAGAATAGTTTGTCCAACACAACAGAGTCCAGGAGAACTGGCAGCGAGGGATTCCTTCACTTTAAGGTTTATGCTGTTATTTTTTTTTTTTTCGCAAGGGTCAGATGCGGAATCAACCTTTCGCTCATTGCATTGTGGCAGGGTTTACCTTTTGAACCACCTTCAGCGAGACTCAAATTGACTACCCGAAATCGGTGAGGGAGTGTGCCCTTGGAAAGAGTGGCTTCCCTATGACACATGCTAGACCATGGTCAGGGTGGCAAGCAACGGGCAAGTGTTTAAAGGATTTCAGGGTCCTTGACTTGTTAGGCCTAGAGAAAGGGTCAACATACAGTTACTTGTTTCTAGTAGGGAATGTGGGAGAACCACCCCTTGTTGAACCGTAGCCGACCGGTAGCAGGTTTTGCCCATGAACAAGCACGCCTTTTACAGTTCTATTATGTTCACTATTATTTTTGCAAACCAACCACTTTTTCAAGATTTGGGGAACGCAAGATCTTCCACAACGATTTGGATCATCTCAAAGAATGGGCCGGGAGAGCATGACTTGCGGG
This sequence comes from Effrenium voratum, assembly GCA_963377175.1. NCBI lineage: Eukaryota > Dinophyceae > Suessiales > Symbiodiniaceae > Effrenium > Effrenium voratum. The sequence continues at coordinate 385,274 of CAUJNA010003221.1, forward strand.
ACAAACAATTGGCAAACATGCGTCCACAGTTTGCCATGCAAACAATATCTTTGCCTTATGTTGTGGTCTTGGAATGTGAAGCCACAAAACCTGTGGTTCTTTTTTGCTTGGGTTCCAAGTCGATTTCCCCATGGCTGCAACCCTCGAACTTTCTACCGCACTCAATTAATTCCTTTGGGTCTCCATTCCGCGGGGGCCCGTACCAGACGAGCCCCCGAACCAAATATATATATATATATATATATGGTCGCCCCCCCCCCCAAGATCCACCCCCAGCTTTGGACAAAGCTAAAACACTGCCAAACCACTGTAATTTACATTGGGGGGGGGGGGCGACCATATATATATATACATATATATATATATGTATATTGTTTGTTGTCTCTATGTTTATATTTTTCGTTATTTTCGTCGTCTCTCTTCTTTCTCTTTGTCTGTTTCCTTTCGTTCTGCCGCCGCCAGCCAAAATCTTACAAGGTAGAAAGCAAGGAAAAACAAAAGAAGAGAGACGACGATAAGAAAGACAAAGATAAAGATAGAGAGAACAAAAGATGGGAAACTATAGGGAACCTGAGACGCCGATGCGGGCGTGATTTTTTTTTAATGGTTGGACACTCCGCAATGGTGATGTTTGCCTTTCCCCTCGACCACCCCCCCAAAAAAAACAAAAAAAACACACACACACACACACACTAAACTACCGGGTACCCCCCCAACAAAAAAAAACAACATGCAAGAGGAACAAGGTACCAACTCAAGGCAAAGACAAGCCAGCCACATCTATTCCCCCCATTTGCGTTCCGGTGTTCCGCCCTCCTCTGCTCAGCCTCTTCCCTGTCGAAGGCTTCGGAGGATCCGAGAGCGAAGGTATCCAACGGATCCGTGCGACTCAAAACCCGGTAACTTGTTTCAAGGGAGCATTTAGAGGCGCAAACGTCAGTATGTAAGGTCTGTGGGGGTCTTTGGGGCCGTCGTATTTCGCGTCTCGGGCTCCTAGAAAAACTGTAATGTGATTTTGGGAACCCCTTGAATGCTTCTTAATTTTACGAACCCATTGCGGCGAAATGCATGCGCCTTTGCCCTTGGCGTGTACAGAGTGTGAGTTCTGAAACTGATCTCAGCGGAAAAGACGTGGACAGCGAACTTTGCAACACATCGAACAGCCGAATCAAGAACTGGCCTTGGTCTTCCAAGGGCCCGCAACAAAACAGGGCCCTTCTTGACTTTGCTCTTGGTTGAGAAAAAGGAACCTCTGCCAAAGGCAACTGCTTTTTCAGGGTGGAAGATCAAGAACTGGATTCCCACACCCTACGTAACAGTACGCTTGCGGTTCCCCGAGGTCTGCGAGCTCGCCATACAGTAGGCAGAACCCAGAAACCCGCAAGTTGTTAAAAAAAGAAACACAAATAATTCAATAATTGAATAATTAAATAATTAACTAATAATAATAATAAGTAATCTTGGTAATAGTAATAATAACAATAAATAATAATACTAAAAATAATATCATAATAATAAGAATAATAATAAGAATAAACATAATAATAAACCATAACAAACTGGGGACACACCCGAAGTGCCGGACTTTCTGCCCATCATGGAGAACCCCCTTGACTCCCGGCTTTCATCGGGTCGCCTTTTTGGAGAAGCCTCAGCCGGCGAAAGTTGAGTGGGAGATGCGGACGAACCCGGAGTTCCATGTATATATATATATATATTTATCAGGTCTACACCAAAAGGTCAAATGCATGGCTTGGTGAGTATTTTGGACCCCACGAGAAAAAAAGAAGAAGAAAAAAAACACGGCCGCGGCCCAATGCCAACATGGATGCTGACAGGTCCTGCCATGGCGGAAGGGACTTCACCGATTGGACCTGAAAGGGATCTCAAGGCTTCGGATTGGGTTCGTACTATTTGGCCATGGGTCAGAATCCAAATCGCACCCCCCGTGAACATCAACCAATCCCACCACTAAAATAGGTTCTAAAATGGGTGGTGCACCTAGCCCAAAATGGTACCATTCGTCTTGACCCACAGCCATTTGAGAGAGTCGAAAGAGCTGATTGTTCCCGGTCCGGTTCGGAGTCATCGGGGAAAAAGAACATGAACCTGGAGTGTACGTACACCAATTAGCTGGAATGTCTCAACTTTCTTGAAAAGTCAAATGTCAAGAAAGGGCTCAGTACGTTGAGAAAAGGCCAACCATTTCCCTTGCTTGGGGGATGGTTTGGGCACGTGGAAAGCCTCTTGACTTACGAATCTAGCCTCCAAAAGGCCGTAAGCCTTCCAATGGCTATGCCAATGGGGAGTCTCCCTTTAACAAATGAGCCAGGTGCGCTCACCCTTCCTGTCACTGATGGGATTGAAGCGATGGGGCATTTGAAACGGGAAGACGTTGCATACAGAACTCTACCACACGATCTGCGAGCACGTGCCGGTAGATTAAAAAAAAAAAAAATCTGGAAAGAGCCCTTGGACAAAGCTCCATGCCTCTTGCTGCTTCTGGCCCGGCGCGGCACCTTCACCTGAATCGAAGCCCATCCCACAAGGGACCCCAATAAATCAAGGGCACTGGGGAACCAAAAGGGGCTTGGTGAATGCAGAGATCCCCTGCAACGGAAAGCATATTTAAAGCATGGTCCAGTTCAGCGTCACTCCCTTATTCCCTGCTGAGAACCAAACAAAATACGACAAGTCAACAGCCTTGGCCCACATTTGGGGTACACAGAAAGTCACATGTTGCAACTACGCTTCATACTGTGGAAGGACGAAATCCTGCACCACTTGGAAACCATGGTTAAAACCATTGTTCATCGGTTTTTACAGGGGATTCATCATTCCAGGGTTTCTTAGTTGGTGCAGGATTTCGTCCATCCACAGTATTTAGCTATATTTGTTGGAGGAGATTCCGGCCAATCCGCACACCGGTGAGACAGTCCAACGAGCAACAAATGTGTCCTGATGGTACAACACGTACGACAACTCGCCAACTAACTGGAAGTCAGAAACAGGCAAAGGCCTTCCATCAATGCAAAACAGCTGCGCTTCTCACTTCGACTTTGCACAAAGGCCATGGCCTCAGACTGGTTGAAACATGAAGGAGCGCTCGCGCCCTTATATTTGATGTCCTTTGTCTTTGTTGCTGTTGACCCCTCTGCGCCAAAAAAAAACTGCTTGTGAGTTTAGTGGAAAACCCCTTCATTTCCCAAAAAGTCAAAGTCTAAACGATCCAACCCAATAGCAGTCAAGTTGTCTCCACATGCTGGAAAAATGATTGCAAGGACTGTTTTTTCTTCAGGCCACTGCCCGGGAGTAGAACAGGGGAGCACCAAATACTTGGTTGACGTTGGGTTTGGGGAGCAAAAAAATAAAGTTTAGCAGTTCAGTGGGGATTTCCCACCAAACCACAACAAGCAAACATGTAAGATGTTTCCCAACAACAACCAAGGACAGGGGGCTGTGGGTGAGTGGTTGATTTTGGCTTCCCTTGAGGAGCACCAACCAACAGGGGCCCCCAATAGGCTTTGGACACTTTGGCAAACAAGAACCACTCGTTGCCTGGAAGTCTCAGGGAGTGAAAGAGGCGGGACGTTCATATGTGTTTCACACCGCCCAGTGCCATTGGTGCAGTGTGCTGTCCTCTTTGGCAGGTCTTGCACCCCGTACTTGCTTCAGTGCGTGTGTTTTTGTTTGTTTTTCCCGCAAAAGAACAGTCATTCGACACGTGAACTCTCGGCAGTGGCTAGTGGCTCACGTCCAGCTGGAAACATCTTGGTTCATCCTTTCAAACTTAGTGGGATGGGCAAATAGGAGCGATCCTGGGCACTTCGTGGGCCTCAGCAAGTGACTCATTATCAAGACCTGGTATCAACATGGTTTACCCAGAACCATGGCAATGAATTGAAAAGGCGGAGATCGCACCCATTTATGGCTGGCATCTTCCCTTACCCTCCAATTTCACGGGTTTTCAGTATGGCTCAAGTGGGTTTCACTTGCGTGGATACTACTCCCCCGCTGAAGTGAACTCGTGTTTGTGCACTGAAACTTCAGTGACACCCTCCCGCCAAACATGCTTCGAAGTGCAGCAGGACAGCAAAAGCACATCTTAGGAACACCTCCACTTCAAAGGCTTCAGGAGCCCAAAAGGTGACGTTCCACACCAAGATGAAAAGAGCACTGACATGGCTGCGACTTAGGATAGCAAAAGTCCCGGTCCAACCGCTCATTGCCTAAGTGCCAAATAAAGACTTCAGCTCAGGATCGCCTGCTGCTCCTGTTCGGGGGTTGGGCCTTAGTTCAAACCTGGGTTTGTGTCTTTACCTTGAGGGGACCCATTTGGGGGTGGCTTCAAAGGGACACCAACAGCATTTTGGGGTTCACCTATTTTCAGACACACCCAAATGAATAAACAGGCAAAACTGGCCGACCTAGACCTGCAAGTGAGTTTTCTGCCGCTTGAGGGGAGGGGGATTCAAGAAAACTCCACTCAGGGAAACCTTAGGGACACCCAGAGAAACCAAGAAACACACACACACAAAAAAAGAGAGGAAAAAACAACAGGTAAGTCTAGCAGCACTGAAGAGTCCAACCGAAATCCAGAACTGATCAACGTGTTCTTTCAACGGAAAGCATGGACCTTCCGCCAAACGGCCCTTCCTCTAGAAAATCAATTGGGTGTCTTCTTTTCTTCTGAAAGTATCCCATGTTTGTGTCTTTTTAAAGGGAGAACAACAGAAAAATATCCTCTCATTTTTTTTGGGGGGGAGGGGTCGCCTATTTTAAGGCACACCCACTTCGCTTATTGCGTTACTTCCGTTACTTCGGTCTGCCGGTATCGACCGCCGAAGCCCGACTAGGCGTCGTGCCTTTCGCGCGTATAGGTAGAGGAGAAGATCCTTCCGCACCTGGAAACTCAACACTTGGTTGCTCTTTACCCCCCTGCAAAAAGCTTAGCTTTTTGTGGGTTTAGTGGAAAACACCTTGATTTCCCAAAAAGTTAAAGTCTAAAGATCCAAGCCAATAGCAGTCAGGAAAAATCCACAGCCATGTGGCCATGGGTCAAAACCCAAATCGCACTTCTAGTGAACATCCGAATCCAACCACTAAAATAGGTTCCAAAATGGGTGGCGAATTCACCTATCCCAAAATGGTACCATTGGTTTTGACCCATGGCCATATCTGGTCATGGCTCCCCAGCCTTTATACTGACGAAATCCTGCACCACCCAAGAAACTCTGGAATGATGATTGCCCTATAAATACCAACAAATAATGGTTTCTCGTGGTTTCAAAGTGGTGCATGAACTGTCTCCAAAATTAAAACGTGGAAGCATGGAATATCTCTGGAGGCTTTTGTTCACAACAGAGGCTGTTGGCCTGTGTTCCACCCGAATACATGTCCTTGAGGCGGAGTACTTTGGGGATCCCTCATATTGGTTGCCTAAACCTGTGACACCCACCCTCCCTCCCCCAAATTTGACCCTTTTCCCAACCATCAAAAAGTGGCTAGGCCGGGCGTCCACTAGCAAGCCCCTTTTGGGATTCTTTCTGATTCGTTCTGGTTCGGGCCGGGTTGGACCTGGCAGAACCCAAAAGATTCCAGTTGGGTCAGCGGCTTCGCAAGTTCATAGCCCACCTAGGTCCTCCAGTAGAGAGGTTAGAATAAGGGCACCCTTCTGTAGTCTATCTTAGTAGGGTCCCGAACCCTCCCCCTAAAAAGCGTGAGAAAGGGCACTACTGAAAAACCTAGCCCACCCAGCTGGTCGCAACCAGCCCAGACCAGCCAACGGTGTAGGGAACTGAGCTGGGGAACTAAAGTCACCAAAGGGACAACTCTCGCGAAGTTGCAGCGGCAAATCTTGGTTGACGTTGGGTTTGAGGAGCCAACAAATTGAAAAGTTTAGCAGTGAAGTGGTTGGATTTCAACCACTAAACCACAATAAGCAAACATGTACAATGTTTCCCAACAACAACCATGAAATGAGGCCATGGGCCTCAGAAGGGTGGCATTTTTCAGGCTGCCGCCTAGACAAATGGTCTCTGGGCTGATGGGCGATGATCCAATCTGCGAATTGGTGATTGAAACTGGGGGATGTGGAGAATCCCGAATCTGTAGTCATGACCCTTGAAAAATGGTTGGTCATTACCTGAAATACTGGAGTCATGGACCTATGTTTAAAGGGTCATGGAGACTCCAGGTACTAGCACACAGGACAGAACACACCGTAGGACAAGCACAAACGCGGATTGATCTGGAACCTGGACATTTGCAAATGACCCCCTGATAGTTCTTCAACCAGCTCCAGCTGAGCCAAACTCAGCTCGACAACTGGACTTCGGACATCGCCCTGCCTTGTTGTTGCCTGGAGGATGAGACATCTGCATCCTGCGAGTCCAAGCGCGCACAGAACTGGTTTACTAGTGACTATTGGTTCACACCTATGGCGGAAATCGGAGTGAACATGACATCCATCAGGAATTGAGCATGAAATCGTCAAACAACAAACACCTTCAACAGGCGGCCCCTCTCCAAATCGTGTTTTTCAGGCGACGCCAATGACTGTCTGCAAATGGAATGTTCGTCGACGGAGGGCAGCACGCGGATAATGAAGTCTGTCAGGCGCAGGGGGTAGTCCTGGGAGTCCAAGAACTCCAGGAGACGTCCGGTGCTGTTCGCCCGGAGCGCTGCGTTGAGGCGTTGTTGTTCCCGGTCCAAATCGACGCCGGGACTCGAAATCTGCGAAACAACTCCAATGGCCCCAAAAGGCAAAAGGGATCTCCAAAAAAGGGGGACCGTGAAATCCCTCTGGGTGGCTTCTTTGTGGAATCGCTTGGCAGCTTCTTTGACCTTGACCTTGAGGCAATCATCCCACCCTTGGAGTGTTCACATCCCCAGTTGCGTCCTCCAAATGGGTCAAGTGTGCAGTAAAACCCTCCTTGGGGGGACGCGTTCACGATCCAGAGGTCACCAAATAGCACACAGCTGCTGGCACCCTTGAGAGAGGCCTCAGCTATGATCCGAGCTCTCCGGATCCTGTACCACCTGTCAGTGACTGAAGAAACGATGCGACACCATAATCCCAGAAGGATACCCCAAAGATATTGGCGAATGGAGTAGGCTCGAGCTTTGAGCTGCAAGTTAATAAGTTTTTGGCTAGAACTAGTGAGCTGGAGTCGGGTTTCGCTCTCAGAATCAGAGAGACTTGAGGTTGATTCACTTTGATGCCCTCCTTGGTTCTCAGGGAATAAGAAGTGGAATGACCCCAGAACCATCCAATGGGTGCTTTTTTTCAAGGGTCCTCCTCACATACCCCAACCAATTTCCAACCACGGCTGTTGGTATTCCCGTTGAAAGTAGAAGCTCAGATCTGTCACGTTTCATTGAACCGAAGGGTTGTTGCCTCACACACTGGAGTTCCACCCCGAAGGAAAACAAAGGACCACTCTATGCGAACTGCTCCAACACAACATAGGGCTGTTTTGAATTCGTGCTGAGAGACGGGGTTTCAGTCACCGTAGGCTCGCATTACCTGGGAGTAGAGGATATATATAGTGTAGATACAGATACAGTACCGTATACTCATTACTGCACTTACAGCAACCTGATTTTGACACGAGTGAAAGTAGCTGGCAGGGCAGCAAATGGATGATTACACCATATTATGCCTTGGAATTGTGCCATCTACTTTCACCCCGCGAATTCATAATCAAAACAATCAACAGCGTAACAGGGCGTCCCCGCACCTATTTGGTTTTGAACTTTAACTTGGGACACTTTAGTGGACAGAACCCGGTCGGGATTCATGTCCACCAAGAAGTGTCCAGGGGCCTCATGAAAATCTGCACGGGCTTGTCCCCTTTCCAACCTTCTAACCAGGAGATGACTCAATGTAAGGGTCCTGATGCTTTTTGGGGCCTCAAAATATGTTCTTTTGACACCCCTAAAGCAACTGGGGTTGTGGTACGGGGACCGGACCAAACCCCAGAGCCTTAGGGGAACTCTACTTGGATGTTCGTTGCCAGGTTCGTCAGTTGCTAGCCACTTGGGTTACCACCCAACTAGCTGAACCCCACTGAACGGGGGACGAATACGTGGGTAACCTAGGCTTCTGTTACAACCTACCTCACTTCCTGAGTGGATTGGCTAACAAGTCTGCAGTTTTTCTTTACTATCAAACTGGTCCAAACCCAAAAAGTTGTTCAAGTTCAAGAACTCAGGAAGTGAGCTACTAGGTCCTTCAGTAGAGAGGTTAGAATAAGGGTACCGCTTCTTTTTTCTGTACCTAGAGTCTCCATGACCCTTTAAAAATGGTTGGTCATTACCTAAAACAATGGGGTCATGGACCTATTTCTATTTCGGGTCATGGAGACTCCAGGTAGACATAATTTTAGTAGGGTCCCGAACCCTCCCAACCAAAAAAGAAACAACAAACCCCTCTCTCTCTCCCAAGCCCTCAGCCTCGGGGCGAAATCTGTAGGGCCGTGCCTCCGGGCGCCAAAGGCTTGCGCATGGATCGAGAGAAAATCAGTCGGCCCCCGGAAAATTCCATCTACCTGGAGTCTCCATGACCCGAAATAAAAATAGGTCCATGACCCCATTATTTTAGGTAATGAGTCCATTTTTAAAGGGTCATGGAGACTCTAGGGGTACACTCCCGCCAATTCACATGGAACCTGACGTTCTGGGGTCCCTTTAAAAGGCAAATGGTCTTCCAGGACCCCCCCTCCCCCTGTCAGGTGCCTTGTTAATTGGTGGCAGGGTATCCGAGATCGGATCATTGAAAGCGAAAAAGTTCAATTCCGTCGGCATGGTTGTGACCAAAGTCGGCCTTTCAGAAACGCAAACCAACCCCATGAAAAGTCAGAAACTGAATCCATCACTCGTAGACACAAGGAGCATGGCCTTGCTCTTTTCGAACCCTGCAACCTCCAGAGAGTCCTTTTCAATCTTTGGCCCTTGGTTCCGAACAGCCCCCTCAAAAAACCCGAACACATCCAAACGGCATCCAAACAGGCGCAGGCCAAGTGCATCGAAGAAACAGCGCGTTGCTGGAAACCCCCCAATCTTCGTGGGTTGCCCTTGCAAAGACACACAACACATACCGCGACAAGCAACAAAAGCAACAAACAAGAAAACAGCAACAACAAGAAACTCCGAACAAGCCAATGCAAACAACAACACCAAAGAGCCAACTTGATGCCATGACCGGCATAAAAAAGAAGAAACAAAAGCTACAAAATCAAAGGGCCTTTTTTAAACCAACTCGGCGCCTCCCGGGTAGTGGCAAGAGCGGGTCGTGGGTGTACCACCTCTCCTGTCTCGGGTCAAACTGGCGAAATGTCAAAATCCCCAAAGGGAAATGCAATTGACCATTCGGTTCTGCTATTTTGGCGGATATTTTTGCGTGGTCCCAGGTGATCAACCGTTCATTGCCAGGTCCGGGCAAGTGAGTCAGTCGCCCAGCTCAGACCCCTGAAATTGATCTGGAACCCACAAAGGGGGAAACAACAAGGTCGATTGATTCGGTCGATTTTAGGGGGGTGAGGCATTTCCAAGTGATGCGAAGTTAAAAGTACCAGGGCGATGGTAAAAGCAAGTCTTGGTGCGCCATGGTCCAGGTTCCTCTGCGAATCCTTGCAACTGTCCAAAGTCCGCATGAGGGGGTCCATCAAAGTAAGCAGGTCTTTTAACATGACATGGATATGTCTCACAGGCTGGAAATCCCATTTGGAATGGCTTTAATACGAGAAAAACAAAAAACCTTGTGTGGCTCCCCCATTTTTTGCGACATGCCTCCTATTTTGTTAAACCAATTGGCCCCCATTTGGTTTTGCTTCAAACCAACTCCGCAGGGAATTGTTTGTGACTTGCATGAGTCTAGGTCTACTGCAAGGACTCACCGATCAACAAGAAGTCACCCCCCATAAAAGGCACCTGACAAGCGTGGGTAGTGTCACGCCCCCGGATCAAACAACAAGTGAACCCCCATAATGTTACTACCCCGGTTTGTGAGGTTGTTGCAATTTGCTCAGATGCGTCTGCGTCAAAAAGAGCTCAACCTGTTAACTCAATGGTAAGGGATATCAGGCTGGAAGCACACCACAAGGCTCCTGGGCCTGCTACAGATCTCCTCCGCCAACTCCGTGATGGCTACAATGCAGTCTTAACATTTTGCAGGCTGAACTTGCTGTACTTCAACGGATCATCTTTGTGGATCCCAAGCACTACTGGGCCGTAGTGGATAAAATGGAAACTACCACTAAACCCCAAAAACCTGAAAACCTAGGAGGACGGCTGGGAAGCACCAAGACTACGATGGCTAAGCAGCAATTGTCCTTTCGGTTTGCAAAGGGCGGTCCCCTTGGTTACCTTCAGGGAGCCTTGAAGGGGTATAGGTTCAAGTAGATGATTATGGGCCAAGTCATGTTGCGTTTTAAGTAACTCTAAAGGCATATCTCAAGGGCACACCTCTCTTTTGGCCGGCCTGCTTCAAGAAATGAGTGTCACTCCGGGCGATGCTTTCTATTCGCCAACCCATGACAAATGAGCCCGAAAGGAAGCTTCATGAGGTTGCAATTGAAATTGCAACCTCACGCCATCCCAAACGCCAAACTGGTCTTGCTGCACGTCCGGTAGAAGTTCTCGTTGGATCATTTCCCAAATTCCGTGGTCTTGTGATGTGTTGACTGACTTCTTTGGCTGTGGGTAACAAAAATGGAATTCCAAAATGGGTTGCCCTGGTAAGTGGAAACATGGACCAACACCTGCGTAACCCTAGCTCTTTAATTTTGAGCCACTGCCATTTGGCATCCTTTCAGTTACCTTCGAACGCGTTACACGTCCTCCAACTGAGCCACCATCTCCGAGGGCGGAAAGACCTGCCAGGTGGAGCGATTGAGGTGGGAGGTTGACCCAAGAAAGAGTCTCAGTTGGCTGTGGGTCGCAAATAGGTGCGTTCAGTTTTGACTCATACCCAGCTGCGCAGTTCGTACCTGGACAAAACGGGACCTTTGGGGCCATAAGAGGAAACCAGCTCGATTGATCTCGTCGATTCGCTTTGGGGGGCAAATAAAAAGCTCCAAAGCTGGAGACCCATGCTTTTGTTGAATGTTCATCGGGCAAAGATGCAAGCTGCTCCCAAACCTTGACCCAGAACGCACGCTTGAAAACCTAGATATAGTGTGATGGCGGAAATCGTTGGTGCGGAAAAGATGCAAATCACCAACTGAAAAAAAAAAAACTTGGCAAAACGATTCAAACAATGTGCAACCTGGTTTGTTTGGGTTCACTCGTTTTGGCCAGGCACTGGTGAGAAGGGTTTCGGCTGTTCGAGTCTCTGTTGGATATCCCAGCCAAGATTTGTAAATTGGAAATAAGCAATCTTTCAGTAATTCAGGGACAGTCATGGGCAAGCCTTCGACAGATTTAATCCCTGGATCGATGCTCAGGGAGTGATTTGCCCAGCACAGTGCTAAATCAATTGCGCTCGCTTGCACCAAAGGACAATCATCCAAGCATTGGTTAAGAGTTTCTCATAATGATGGACCTCTGTTCTGTTGATTTGTCTATGAATTCAAGAACGAACTTTGAACACCACTCCCCACCTAACATTGGATGTCCACCTGCCAAATCCCCACACAAAAATCTAATCCCCATACTCAAATGCTCAGCGGCCAGAAAAAAAAAGGGCATCTATTTTTTTCGTTTGCTTGAGTTTCAAGGGAACCCTCCCTTCCCGCAAAACAAGTTGAAGAAAAGCTCACTTCCCAAGTTGACTGGCCAAAAAAGGGCTGAACTTTTTATTTACCACTAACATGGTCCAAACCCAAAAAGTTTAAAGTCCAGCAACTCAGGAAGTGAGAAAGGAAGCAAGCCACTCAACTGGGCACAGGAAAGCAAGCCGAAAAGCCGAAGAGCGCCCGTGGCGCTGCGCGACGGGCTTCGATGCGCCGGCCTTCTTCAGGTCCAACTTCTCCTTGGCCATGGGCTTTCGCGGCGCCGGCGGCGCCGGCTCCTGACGCTGTCTGAAGTCTTTCTGCGACTTGGCGGTGCTACGGAAAGTCGGGTTTTACTTGGTGCTGCTAGTTACATGGTGGCTCTACTGCTTGGTTCTACGTGCTAAGCGTCGCCCACTTGCCCTGTGCGCGGAACAAAGGAATTAGCGCATCAGGAACTTGTGCCCCGCCAGCCAAACATGCTCTACTCAGCTGCGATTGTTTCGATCTTCGAATTATAGATTTGTGTGGAGGCTTCATATCCGGGTGTGGCATTGCATGCCGCGTGGCGTGGCCCAAGAAAGGCCAAAGGATCTTGCAAATCCCTTGCGTTCCAAGACCTGTTTGGCGCAGGCCAAAAGGCATCCTAAGTGAGCCAAGCCGCCACTTGAGTCCTGGTTCTCATTCAGAAATGTCCAGTGAAAGTCAACAAGTCGGGATCCTTGGAAACCAAAGGGCTGTTTTCATAGTGTCCTCATTCTCCACCAGAGTCCCCAATCTTGACCCGACCGGAACACTCCTGCAGTGGTGACCCACTCCTCGCTGCCTGCCCCTTGGGACCTGCGCGCGACAACATGAGCCAAAAAGAATGCAAAATCGAATCGGTTGCCAACCTGATAGTAGACTCGGGGTCCTTTGTGGATACAGGGAATGCAAACAAAAAACCCTTCTCTGTTGCCAGTTGCCCAGAAAGCGATGCCCGAGCCGATGCCCCCGTTTTCTGAGCGGGTCAAATCCCCTGCCACGTAAGGGAAATTGTTGGTACAAAGCCTTGCCACGGAAGGTGACGATTCAACCAGCCATTGCAACATAGGTCGAAGGGCTCAATCGAGTAACTCTTGGGGAAGGTGCCCCTCTCAAACAGTAGTCCGTTTGAGGCCCTTGGTGTCCCTGTTTAGATGTTGGCATCGTTTTAAGGCATCAGGCGGTTTTGGGGGGCGGGGGGGGTGGACCCATGAACCTAGACGTAGAAAGCTTAAACGGGTTTGGACACCTTCGGTCTCGTCCAGATCGGACATAATGGAGGGATCATTATATTTCCATTCAAACACTGCACCGATTCCAGGGCTCCCTATATGTCTCCTTTGAACGTCACCCCACCAAGAGCATATTTTCCTATGCTCTGCTTGCCCCCCCCATTCCGCAAAAACTATTGTATCAACAGGCTTCCTTTTATGGAAAGGAGAAACCGTTTGGGCATGTGTTGCATTGTTTTGTATCCGGGACCCTTTGGCTGCATGTCCACAAATCCAGACAAAATGCCTCCGACCAAAAGGTTCTCTTGTTTATAGGTGTTGGTACCCTCGATTTTGACAAAGTTGCCTTGCCCTAGGGACCCAGGACCTTACGAATTGTGGTCTTTGGGTCATTTGAGCCCTCATATTCGCTATTGCAAACTTGTCTATATCGTTGAAGCTCAACATACACACGATACCTCAGGTGTTGCCCAACCAAACATGTGTTGATTGATTCTGGTTCATGATTACAACATCTTGAATGGCACAGACTTGCAAAACATCCCAACCACCGGTTTTGTGCTCAGCTCGGTGGCAAAAGGGGCAGTCCTTGCTGGTACTTGGAACTCTCCAGGGTTGTGGGAAATGGAATCCACTTCTGTGATACAACAAAAAGGGCTTCCCCTGGAGACTAACACCCCATAGGCTATGGGAGACTCCCACAAGTATCACAGTGGTTGGATAAGCCCCGAGTGATTCCACAACCCTGGAACTCTCCTAACCTGTTCCTCCAAACCTGCTGAGCTACGACCCTTGCGCCACCCGCCATCCTCAAAGCACAGCCCTGGGGGTTGGATGGGCATGGGCGAAGGAAAGTCGACCTCCAAACCCCGTGTTCAATCAGGGGAGTCCAAGCAGTCGACTGTAAAGTGGGCTTGTGGTTCCGCAGAGACTGGAACAAAACGGAGACCATAACTTTATTGTCTCTCAGCACCCATTGGAGACCAACCGCCTGGCGCCCTAAGATACAAGTTTGGGTATGGGTCAAAAGTAAATTCCAGGGGACCAGGTTTTGGTTCATACTTCCACTTACCAGGGTTCCATTTGGGGTGCATATTTTTGACCCACAGCCATTTGAGAGCAAGCAACACAGTTTTCTCAATCCCAACCCACCCGCGTGCGTTTTGGCGCAGCTCTCTCCAACTCAACTCGGCCTCTGCTGGGACTGGCGGATCTCTTTGGACTCGGGCTCCGAGATCTGGATTTCGCCTCACAAGTGGCTCTGGGTCAAAACCAATGGTACCAATTTGGGGTAGGTGAATGCACCACCCATTTTCGAACCTATTTTAGTGGTTGGATTGGTTGATGTTCACTGGAGGATAACCGATTTGGATTTCCCATTGCCAAGTGGCGATGACCAACTGTTGAACTGGGCCCTGGATCCACACGCCACAAGACCTCAAATAATAGGGGTCTGTTCCGCTCAACCAAAAAACATGCAACTGTACCTACATTGATAGAAAATCAAGCAAACATCAGACTTCATAGCTTGTATTCTGTTTCAGGTTTCACATCAAGCTGCTACGGGCCGTTCCGTTCAACACTCTATGGGCTCTTCAAGCTGTGTCTCTTAGCCGGGCGGTTGGCAGTCGGATTCGTCACTTAACATCTAACAACCCCAAAGTCGGGTGGGAAACAACGGAGGAGACCGCAGGTTTCTTCAAGGTGGATAATCCTTATCCTCAAGCAGGGACCCTTGGCACCCTGGAGCATGCTTCTGTGGCATGAAAGAGGCTTCGTTTCGCGCAGCTTCCTATTTGGTCCCCTAGAGCTTTGCTGGCTTGTGGCAGGGTGGCCTTTTTTTTCCAAATGTCCCCCCCCCCCTCAGGTTCCAGCTTCGCGGATGGGGGGGGAAAGCCGAAACACCGACTCAGAGCTCCAATCTCTACTCTAAGGCACGCATGGATTCAGAAGCATCGTTTTGGGACCCTGAACAAGCAGCCGGAGACTCTTCCAGTTGAAACATTATGAACAACGTTCTGGGAGCTGCTGTTTTTTCCACTACTGATACGGCTGGAAATTCTGAGGGACGAATTCTTCACTGAAAAGACAGTTCCAGAAGTAAACAAAGTCCTTCTCTCCCACCCGCCCGGCTACAAGGGTGCCCTGCGCAATACCCTTTCCCACATGGCCATGGGTCAAAATCCAGTACCCCCGGTGAACATCCCAATCCCACTAAAATAGGTTCTAACATGGGTGCACGTACCCCAAAATGGTACCACTGGTTTTGACCCTCAGCCACATGTTATCAATGGCCGTGCTCAAAAAGGGAAGAATCACTCCAGCTGTTGCCCATCTAGCGTTGACATGGTGTATCTCAAAAGGGGCCCACAAAGCATACCTCTCAGACGTAAAATGACATGAGCAGAGATTCCAGCAAACATGTGCTACACCAAACAACTATGTGCACATGATGCTCCGTATTTGCTGGCCAGCCTAGACGCCTTGCAAACGGTCCGTTCTTGTAGTTGAAGAAAAACATGAAGACACCCAAAAGGCAAAAGAGCAAAACAATAGCTAAGTCCCTAACATATATCCTAATATCGACACTCGGGAGACTGACTTCCTCAGTGGATTAGGAAATGCAAGTCTATCAAATGAGATCTCAGTAAACCTGATGTCTCATTCCCCCCGTGCAATGGCTTCACTTTTGCTGCTTAGTCAGACGAGTCACGACTCCCCCGAAAGTAGACTGGAGCTCCATCCATTTGCTCGCTTGGGCAACCAAAGCACAACCAAATCCTGCGCATCGATCCCTGAAAAACAGGCAGCTCCAAGCAAGCAGCCCTTGGGGTGTTTCCATTTGCTTTAAGCTTTCTGGGGAAACAAGTAAAGTATGTGCACTGGTGATAGACTCCCTCCAACACGCCAACAAGGGATGTATTTTCCCAAAATGAGTTATGAAGCAATGTCCACCAGACTCCCTTCAAAAAGCCAACAATACATATGGTTCCTTTTGCTAAAGCGAGAAACATAAACAGTATTCTTCAGCACATGACAGGGCGGTGTGGGCATTTTTTTTCGGATCCCTGCCTTAGGCTTGGCCTTCGCCTTCTTTGGCTCCGCCTTCGGCTTGGCGCTGGCATTCCTCGCTGCTGGGTGAAAAACACAAGCCATCGCTTTGCATAGTGTTTTGTTCGGAAAAAGAAAGAAGAAGAAACGAAAACACGTCGCCCCGCATTGGTTTGTTTGGAAAAACAACGCCCTGCATTGTCTGTTTGGAAAACCAAAGACCTGGATTTTTTGTTTGGGAAGAAAACACACACATCGCGCTGCAAAGTTGTTTTCCCCCGTAGCGTGAGACAATAGCAGTGCGAAGTACAAGGGTCCGATCGATAAAACTTTGGGGGCAACTCAAAAAGCTGCTTTTGACACACCTTTTCATCGAGGTGTGCTAAATTGCAGAGACCCCGGGCCCCCGGCCTGCATATCAACAGCCTTTGGGTATGCCAAGAAGCTCCGGATGTGTTCTTTTATTAGCAATCACTCGCTTTCCTGCGGAATATTCCTGGCGAACCTAAGTGCTTGTTGACTTACCACAAACATGGTTGGCGGGTATATCAGTATATCCGCTTTCTAAGTACCTGCCCCTTTGACAAAGCACAGTACTTAACTTAGGAAGCGGTTAGAAGCCATAGTCCATAGTTAATAACCCTGGCTGTAAGTCTGTCCTCCAAGCTTGCTATAACCATACATATAGTTGCTACCAAATGGGTAAACCCTGGTGCCGGTGTTGTGATTCCGCAAGCGCTACCGCGCAAAGCAACATTCGCTGCTCCACCACTTTACGGAGAGGCGTGCAAGATCAGGTCCTCCTTGCATCTGGCATTGGCTCAAAGCAAAGTGATGCACAATTTGACATCACAGATTTCTGTCTGTGTGGCACAAAAAAAAGCTAGCGTTATGCAGGGTTTAGTTGTTGGTTACATTTGCCAAGCTGCCATGTGGCACAATCTTGCTAAGCCGCGGCCAAATGGAATCACAGATTTCGGGTCTACTTCTCTTTGCATGTCCAAGCTTCGCTGCCCAAAAAGGGTCACCTGAAAGGCAGGTTCTCCCTGGTGTCTGGATGCATCGGGTTCCCCATTTCGCTGCTGGGAAGCTGTCCACAAGGCACGTTTAAAGATCAAATGCAAGATCTGGCATTTTCCAATATTATATGGGGCTTGCAACTAACTAATCAAACGGCGCCCCGTTTTCAGACCTTTCTTGAGTAGAAACCTTCTCGACCCATGGCGGGGGGGAGGGTTGAGCCCTTTAACTACTCACTGGGCTGTCCTCATATTCCCTCGCAGAGTGTAACTTGTGGGTTAAATGGACACCCAACCACTGAACAAATTCAGAATAAATAAAACATTTGGGAACATGAGTTTAAAGTTGACTAAAACATAATCAAATCGCACAACAATAACTAAAAACCACCCAGAAAAATCAAACGTGAGCCCCGCGAGCACTGCCCATTTCAGCGTTTCAGCGACGTATGCACGGGGCTACCTTTTGGCAAGTCTCTGCCATCGCTCGGCTCTGGACTCGGACACCCTGGCGCTGGCGATGGAAAAGCGCCTTTTTCAGCTTATGGGTTACAGTACTTGCTGGTGTGATAGGCAAAAAATGAGAAACGGAATGACCCTCGTTGAACAAAATGCCCTGTGGCTCTTCACAGGACCCATGGGTCCCTCTCTCTTGCCGATCTTGCCCAACTCATCTTTAGCGCATGCACAATCAAAAGTAAGGGTCCACATCGCTGGGGCGCCTCAATTCACGGGGGTTTATGAATCAAGCAGGGGCTTGTTTTTCCAGAACTAACATGAATTAATTGTCCTTGCTCTACCTGACATCCTTGTTTTCGACCAGCTTGCGGATTCCGACCGCCCTTGAACCCAAAATTCCACTCGTCCATTTCACTTCACTGACTCCCACGAGGAACAAAAACACGCGAACGAGGCCTTCCTAGGCCCCCAAAGGGGGAAGTCTTGAGCAGCCATTCAACCAGACCCCGCTAAACAAGCCTGAGCGTCTTGCTGTGCGGAAAAGTCCGCGCAAACAAGAAGCTATTGGAAGGGCGATTCTAGCCCATTTGTTCCTGGGTGGTAGCTGAAAGGTGCTGGACATCATCTGCGAAACCTGTGAGCTGGCCAGTTGCAAGGTGCTTGTCCTATCCTGGACGCCCCAAGTGCATATGGATGTTCTAACCGAAGGGAAACATATCTGGTCCATTTGGGTATGAGTTGGGATTTGTGACATGTTGGAGGATGTCCGATAGCCCCAATGAAGTTAGAATGGTTGGAGCTGCTTTGCGACTCACTTGCCAACAGACAGAATGCATCGACGTATCATCCTATTGATATATGGGTATGGGCGTTCCATAAAGGGCCCCCTCAGAGTGGATTTCTGGTTTTCATTCGTGGGCTTCCCTTGCAACACCCTCCCAACAAGACTCCGATTTTTCCTAGGGCCACGGCCATGCCCCCCCCCCAAAAAAAACAGTCCCTCCAAGCAGGGTTCCAAAGGGAGCCCAGTTTTTCCGTAATGTTGACCCAGGATTAATAAACCCGTCCCATTATTAGGAGGGTGTTCCCTCCAAAAGTGGTCTGAATCCCCACTAAAAGGGGACACCCCCCTATCAATCAACCAGGGGTTTATTAATCCGGGGTCAACAGTACCCCTCAAGGGTTCCATGCCAACTTGCGAGAAGGACCTCTTCTGGCACCTGGCGCCTTCAAGCGTGGCGGCGCCGCGTGCCGCCGCTCTCCGGCGGCTTGAAGACATGCCTCGAGAGGCGATCCGATCTCCCGATTGCTGGATCCGATGTCAAGAGGTCTTCGTTGGAAGGGGAGCAAAAAAATGAACATTTTAGCAGTCAAGTGGTTGGATTTCAACCACTAAACCATAAGCAAAAATGTGAAATGCTTCCCAACGACAACCATGTCTTTGCCTTGTCCTTCGGCCCTGAACACTGACATGGAACCGAAGATGGCATTCCAGTTACATGGACTAGAACATGGATCTACCTTGAAAGATTGTGGACCGATTGTGGGAACCCAAGAAGCTTGTGTTGTTTGGCGCGCCATGATGTGTGCTGTATAACTTGCTTACCCGTGAAATCAAGCTGCTAGGGACGGTGTGTTGTGAGTCAGGGTTGAAGAGTACTCGTCGCTAGTTCCGAGCCCAGGTCACACACATGTCGCGATGCCAAGTGCAAAAGCAGATGTGGTTGAGGAGGTGGAGCATTTTGTGGGATCGCGAAGGATTTTCTGCATGCAGCGAGGCTGTGAGGCATGTACTGATTGTCAGGGGCCCGCTACTTTCTTCCAGGCAAAAGGGTTTCCATGTTTGGGGGACATTCTCTTGGGTGAAGTTTTCTTTGCGGTCAGGGTACTTTTGGGTAGGTTTGCCCAAAGGTGTGTTCCTCCAAAACCACTCTCTTCGTGTGCATGTCGCGGAGCCACGAACTTAGGACGTGAGACAATGGCAGTCAGGTCCCTTGCGACCCCAAAACGTCCATTCACTTGTGTTTCACATGGGCTGTTTTTCTTGTTTTTTGTTTTCGTCTCACATGAACCCCCTTTTTGGCTGGTTTTGAGGAAAATAAAAGGACAACCACCATCATGGGTCTGACACGTTCACATGGTTGCTGGTAAGGGAACCCAAAGGAACACCGAAACCCGCATCAGAAAGGAGCCTCCATGGAAGGGATCTCCATGCTGTTTTGGACCTCAAAAAGGGTCCGCTTGGAGGCTCCAAATTTGTTCGGAAAGGACACACCCAGAAAAACCCGGCTGAAAGGGAAGACGAAGGAGAACATAAAAAGCGGCAAGCTTCGCGGCACAGGGTCCGTCCATTCTTTTCAGCCAGGGCCAGACTTAGATTTCAAACTTATGACTTCCTTCGGTCAAAACTGGCGAAATGTTCCAAGATTTATTGGAACTTTTTCGCGGAAATTTGAGGGAAGACGATCTCGGGTCGGGCAAGCCCAGGGCCAGTGGGATCAGGGGCCCTGGCTTCTCAGTGGTTCGACTGTCCGAGCTCTGGGAGAAGCCTTTGCCTGCGGTCCGAACCAAGCCCCGAAGCTTCCCTCACTTCCCTGGACGGGCAAAAACCAAAAGAACGAACTGCCAAAATGGAAACTAGAACCAAGCCAACTCAAAGCTCGAGAAACACACCAAAAAAAAACGCACTTGGGGGTGCGCACAGTGAGCACTGCCCCTTGCGTCAGGGGGAGGTCTGGGAACCCCAAGTTGTACCACTCAAATGGGTCTTGGCACTGTGTCTTGAAACTCCAAACTTCTTGGCTAAGCAATCGGGTCCTTTGACCTCGGCACAGAAGTCTTTTTCGACACGCCGGTCCAAAATCCAAAGGATTTTGGACGCGAATTCTGATTTTGGCCCATACTCTTCTGCCACGAGACACATCACAGCCACTGCACGTTGGCAACCTGCGTCTACCGCACACATGCACATGTGAGTAAGCATCCAGTGCATGGGCCCTGATCAAAACTCCTGTGGGCGATTCCCAGAAAGGAACCCTTGCAGTGGCTGTACCAGCTTGTCAAATTCAACCTTGTAGTTCCATGCTCCCCTTGGTGAACCTTTTGAAACCTTGCCTTGTTTCACCCCAAAAGTATCTGTTGCCTTTGGCTGATGCGCTGGGTGGACCCCCGGTTTTCCTTCCGGCGTCCTTAAAACCAACCTGCAAGGGTATCCTCAAACAAACAACAATTGATTTCATGGCAATGCGCTATATAGGCATTGCTAACTACTATGAGGCGTTAGCTATGACCTGCACAGGGTCCAATGAACTAAAGCTATCGCACGCAAGCTATCGCTTTGTTCCCAGCCCATCAAAAGTTGGCTTTCGCGTCTGTACATCCAGAAGCTTGGCTGCCCCATGCCCTTTTTGCCCCACTTGAGTGCTGGAAGCCTCCGACGGGAAGCACCCAAGGCAAAAACAACAGAAACAAACAAAGAGTTGGGTGGAGAAGGACACAACTTCTGGGCTGCCCTCAGATCCCCTGCTAAAAGTTTAACTTTCAGTGGGTTAAATGGAAACTACCACTAAACACTAAAAGGCTAAAAAGCTAAGGGGATGGCTGGGAGCCACCAAGACTTATCAGCTCATTCACCTTCCCTACACAGGAATCACAGCCCAGACGAACCACCCGCCTGGCATGTTGCCGGCGTCAGGGAAGCCCTGAAAAAGCCTCGGGCTGTGTCTGGTGCATTGAAAGCCCTTGCCTAATGGGGCCATAAGAAGCCCAAAACGCCAATTGCTCGTTTTCATGCAATAGTGGTCAAGGTTCCCTGGCGTTCGTGCAACGTCTTCACCTTGAAGAGCACGCCGTTGACTGGTACAAATGGTAAAAGGATGTTTTGACCATTGCTGCACCTAAAACTTGCATCTTTTTCGCCATCATTTTTTAGCCAAGGGCAAGGATGCCAGGAAGCGGCCATTGCCTTTCTGTGTCTTCCATGAGGTTTGCAGTTTTGACATCGATGAAAGGCTGAAAATGACATCCAGGATGAAAGCCACTTGATCATAACAATCCCTTGTTTGGGCAACTAAACAAGCGGATGACTAAACCCAAGATAAATTCGTGCCATCTACTTTCACCTGACCGTATTTCTGCCGACTGACGAGACACACACATCTGGCAAGAAACCGCTAGATGCCTGCTTCTGCACATGTCTCCCAATAGTCACCAACTAAAAGGGACTGCAAAATGTCGGGGTTCAAATCGTCCACAGTCGGAGGACGAATCGAAACCAACGGTGTAAGTTAAGTTGACACTGGAAACACAAACACATGTTGTGAACGCCGACACGTGCAAATATATTGATGGTGGATGCTTTCGACGGTGTCACACTCGGTGGATCCCAGGCAAGCCACCACGATAGGTAACGCGGCGCAATTATCAACTTCTAGTTTTCTACAAAGCGCACCAAATCCTTGCATAACCCAAGGACTGATCTTGCGGATTGTCTTTGAACAGCCCAGCTAAAACCTTACCTCCTACTCCAAATGCACGGGGTATGTGTTCCATGCTTTTGTTGTATCTCCGCTTGTAGTCAGGATTAACATGATACTCTCCTGTCCCCCCCCCAGAAGAAAAAAACAAAAGAAAAGAACATATTTCTTTGGAGTAGGCGATTCTAAAGCAGGGAAACGGCATCACAGTACTGGGAGGACTTTTTGAGCAGAATCGCGACCCAGCTTCGAAGAAACATGGTCGGCTCTCAAAACGGATCCCTAAAGCTCTGTTTCGTTTCATCTTTATTCTGACTTCCCTTTCGAATCATCCCACAAATCTTGGCCCATGTGGAGAACTCCCCCCCCTTCAACGCGCTTTCTGCACTAACTTGCTGAGTGGATGGCCCCCAAAAACAGGTCCGACCTTGGTACTGATCACTAAAACGGTCCAAGCCCAAAAAGTTAAAAAACAAAAAATGAACTCAGGAAGCGAGTGCAGCGAACCTTCGGCGCTTCGGACCTGAAGCAACAGATCAGCGTCCGAGTTGCCAAAGCCGCCATGGCCCCCTGCCGAAAAATCGAGGTGGATCTCCATGATGGTTTGGAGCCCAGGGGTTTGGTGGCGAATTACAAGAACGGATTCAACTTTGAATCCAAACCAATCCAAACCCACTTATCTACAACAAGGACTCAAAAAGTCCAAACCCGTCCAAACCGCCAATTCACCGGGCACCTGAAAAGGAATCCACATATCGTGCTACACGATAAAAGGACTGGCAAACGCCTTGTAAAGTGGGCCAACCCCAAAGAATCCAACGGGGGAGTCTCGCCGCATCTTTGTGAAAGCTTGTGATAAGCACCTTTCGGTTGGAAACCCGCTTATTTTTCGGTTGGAAACCGTCTCTACCCTTCCGATTCTTTTAAGATTGCTCCTGGTACCGGAGGCCTTTGCAACTTTGGGCCGTACACTTGGCAAACACCGGTCAACGGCAGTGAACCAGGGCATCTCCCATTTTCAACTACAAACATCGCCCAACTCTGCGCACGTCTGTTTGCGCACGTATGTTACGTGCGCATCACGTGAGGCTCTTCTCACTCGCCCAAGCGCGAGAAAGAACCTTGTGCCACGAAAAAGTGACCAAGTTGAGGCTCGAAGGCCGGAAGGCAATGAGTTCCCCTTTGGTTGCAAGTGAGACATCGAGGCTTGTTCTTGGTGCACCAAAAGGGACTGAGGGAATGACCCCTATGAACCATCCCACTGCTGGTTTCCTTTCAGGGGACCAAAGCCTGGGTTCATTCCCCTGTACTGAGCACTAGCAAGTACCGTTTCCAACTGAAAAATCAACCGGTGCAAAAGCTTGTGATCTGGCTGCCATGAAGGCCTCCAGTGAGCGGTTTACTTGCCTCGACAACTGCCAGCACCCCCCCCCAAGCCCCCAACAACGGCTTTTCTGTCCAAAATCCCAAGTCCAAAAAGCAGTGGTCTCGGGGCTGGTCTGTTGGTGGACGAATCATTTACGTGCGGAACGTCCACCAAAGCTCGCGGTTGGGGAGGGGTAGACCCTGATCAAATTTCAGAGCCGAATTCATACCTCTTGTGGATCTTGTCAATTGCAAGACGTCACTTTGGCACCCCTAGCAGCTTCCCTCCTTGCTTAGTGGTTTGGATTGGTGGTTTGGTGGTTTGGTGGTTAAGGAAGGGTTCCCATTTGCCCTCGACAAAAAACGGGGGCTCAAATCCCAAACCACCAATTCAAAAAAACCAATTAGGGGACACCTGAGCTAATATGCGTATTGGGGCGAAAAACGCCTCAGCACCCAATGGTCTGCCGATTCATGCGATTGGGAGTCCATGAAACCTCGAAACTTCCGGCCCTCCTGCGTGTACCCACATAAGTGTGACGCACTCAGAACCGAGCTGTAAATTATAACCAATGCCAAGTCTCACTTGTGGCCAAGAACTGCTTTAGCATTTCTGTGCCAGTCCAGATGCGAAAAACCACATGCACTTAACACGCTGAGACGCGGTTTTGGAGGACCAGGTCTTGGGGTATGATGTTTACTCCGGAAATTTTAACATATTTCTCCAGTAGTGATAGATTCCCTTTAGAACCAACAGGGGAAAAACAAAAAAACATATTCTTAAGCAAATGGCAGTTCTGAACGCCCGAAAGAACCATGTTTTTTTTCTTCTTCTTACCCTAAGGCTCCGATGGGGCTTGGTTTGCAGAACCCGGGGTCCACGACCCACGACTTGCTTGAGGGGTGCCTCATCAGCTGACCAACCGCATGTTTTTGTTTAAACCAAAAACAATAATAATAATAATAATAATAATAATAATAATAATAATAATAATAAGTCACAGAAACGCGGTAGTTGCTTCTGAAATAGCTCTACCGTGTGATTGCTGCCCGAGCGTTTCTTCTTTTTAGTAGCACGAGCTGAGACGTTTCGGGTTTAGGGTTTGGGTTTAGGGTATGTCCACCCACTTTTGATGTTCTCGACTGAACCTCGGGGCCCCGGCCAAGCTTCATCCACCATCCGGCGAAGAGCCAAGAGCCAAAGCGCGGGAGTGGAGGGGACGTGCTCCCGTTGACGCCAGAGAAGCGGGAAATTCGGCGCCTGGACTCTCCATAACTCTTGAAACATGCGGAAAATAAGGGGCCATGCCTTTTTATTTCATTTTTTTAAGGGTCATGGAGACTCCAGGTAGTTGCAAGATTCCTGTAATAAGAATTGGACTCCCAGTAAATCCAAGGAGCCTTTCTGAATTTCTGCTGATGCACTCCACGTTGGAGCATGTACACGGCAGGGATGTTTATAAGGCAGTACTGATTTACAAAGTATGCCCTGAGGATAGAGGTATGCGAGGCCTACCCCTGCCCCCCCCGCTCCATCAATACCCCCTGTTTTAGGAATTGTGATGTCAACCCCTTGAAAAAGGAGGTATGTACTCTGGACAGAATTGTTGCTTGCAAATCTAGGCTAAATCAGGGCGCATTTGGAGTCGTGCTATACGCTGTCCTTTGACGCCGCCCAACAAACCAAAAGAATAAATAGCAGTTTTACCCGATCGAACATGTCCTGTCACTGGTTCGCTGACAAGTTGATATAGTGCCCTAAGGCTAACCCAGGGATCCCCGTGCCACACCCTGAGTTGCTTTAGGTGTCAAAAGGACATATTTGGAGGACCCCAAATCCATCAGGACCCTGAGGGTGCTTACACTCATGGAATTGAAAGGCTCTGTGCCACGGCCGCAAGATCTTCAAACAAATTGGTAGGTTTACACATTCTAGGGATCATTCTACAAACTCTCAAATTAGGACTTGCAATTGCCGTCGAAAATCTGAAGGATGGGCGACGAAAACCACAACACGTGGCAGGTTCAGGCGACATGTTACGAAAACTATGTTCATCCCGTGGTGTGTTGATTGGGGTCCCAGGACGGATTGCCGCACGCGAGTCCAAGCCTGCAAGGGTCGCGATTCGCGGAATTTTGTGCGGGCCATTTTTCCGCCGGGCAGCACGTCGAGCTTCTTACTGGCCCATCGGGCAATTCGCAAACCCAGGGATCGAGCCTAAATTCGGGGAGCTGGAGCTCCACAGATTTCCCATTCGGGACTTGAAGCTTCACAGCTTCTGCATTTGACCCAGGGCCCACTGCAGGCCGCAGGCCCTAGAGTTCTGCACCCTTTCTCTGGCTCCGCGATGCAAATCTTTCTTGGGTCGGGGTATGCTTGCTCCCTCCAAAGCAAAGAGCGCCTGTAAAAGCAGATATTTTCGTCCGGCTCACAAACATGAGGGCGTAACGTGCTTGATTCTCGAAACGATTTCCTTGTCAAATCCCAATGGCTTCTCTGGTTGCGGGAGCACCGCGCCCAAGCGTTCATCGGCATAAAAATAATTCCCCAGACCGTCCCCTAAGGGGAGCAGTCTAAATTGGAGGCACAGAGTGCCAAGCTCACTCTTAGCCAGGTTCAAACTAAGCATCCGGACATGCCAGCTCTCAAAGTGCATGTCGCAAAAAGCAAACGCAAACACGAGTTGTCCTAAAACGGATTCAACCAGCGGTTCCGCGAGCCCTCCTTGTCTTAAGGAGACGGCTCCCGCTTTAGGAGCTGAAGAGCACGGTCAATATTGCTGAGACTTGTTCTAGATGACACTTGGCGAGCAACCTGGAGCCCAAGACCAAATCCGCCGACCCCATCCTGTCCCGAGCTGATTCCAGAGGGGCGCGGGGTGGAAAGCTGTGATTCTTCGGGTTAGCGGCGATTTTTTTACCTGTCCTGATTTATCCGCAAAGCACTCACTGTATTCCTTTTTGCGCGTGCTGATTTGCCTGGGAAACAGGTTGGGTTGGTGCGAGCTGTGCTCTTCTACCTGATGGCCGGGAAACAAGACCAGTTGGACGACTTTGCGTGCCCGAGAAACCGGACGGGCTGGACCTCGTTCTCAATTTTGCCCGTCCTGATTTGTCCGGGAACAGGACGGGTTGGACGCGCTGTGATTTTAACCGTCCTGGTTTGCCTGGAAAACAAGACGGGTTGAACGAACAGTGATTTCTTAGCCATCGCGTGGAAAAACAAGACGGGTTGGACGAGCTGCTTTTTCTGTTTTAACCTGCCCTGATTTGCCAAGGACACAGGATGGGTTGGACGAGCCCTGATTTTGTGCCAGTCCGGATATGTCCGGGAAACGGGACGGGTTGGATGAGCTGTGAAAAAGGGGTCGGCGGAAGACCTCTACATATGAATGTTAACCAACAGCCGGCGAAGCCGGCTGGCGGAAATTTCAGAATATGATGAATATAGTAATATGTCCCTTTCTTTTTTTGTCTGTCTCTCTCTCTCTCTCTCTTTCTATTTGTCTTTCTTTCCTGTTCTCTTTCCGCTTCTCTTCGTCTCTTTATCTTTCTAATATTAGTCTCTTTATGCTACTCTTTCTCTTTCTCCGCCCTTTCGGAATGCCTGTCTGTCGCGAGATAACATCTTGCTCTTTCTCTTTCTCTTGTTCCATCTATCTGCATATCCAACCATCCATATATCCGTCTATCCATCCATCCATCCATCCATCCATCCATCCATCCATCCATCCATCCATCCATCCATCCATCCATCCATCCATCCATCTATCCCTCCACCCAATATCAATACATATATAGGCATACATATATCAATTTAGTTATCTCGCTATCTCGATATCGCTCTCTCTCTCTCTCTCTTTGTCTCTCTCCATCTCTCTAAGGAAAATATGCATCTATCTACCAAATCTGTTTACGTACTTATCTCTGACTATCCTTGTAATTGTAATAGTTCAATAGACATTTAAGATGAAGCCCAGGGTTTCAATCCAGAGGTATTGTTCAGGTAGGGCAAACAGCATCGTCATCCGCATGACAAGCCAGTTGCGGGCCGTCCACGCAAAACAACAGCCTGCACACAGATACTTTCGCTAATGTACGTCAAACTCGGCAAATATTGATCAGTCTCCAGCCCAAAGTGTGACAAACTATCGGGTAAAAAAGGTGTTAAAATGAAGGAGCGCGAGGATGTATAGTTAATCGGAGTTTAAACGGACTCTGATAAGTCCCCACATGTTTGGCTGTAAAGGTGGGTAAAAGATCCCGCATTTTACTAGCTCGCTTTTGGGTATTGACCGTTGCTCCGGTGGCTTTTCTTTGTCCGGTGCCAATGCGTGCAACACCCAGCCCTGGGTGGAACTTTATTGCACAGGCGGCCCGGCTCACGAGGAATCACAACCATTTTGGGTGTCGAGCTCTGGTTCTTGCATTGCACCCTGGGAATACACCCACGTATTGGTACCTCATGATGGCTAAGTACCTAACGTACTTGGACTCTGGGCTCCACGGCACATTTCCGCTTTTTTGGCCGTGCCATTTCGAACCATTCTGGGTCATTTCCCAAGAAGGAAATCCCAGGGTGTAATTAATACAAAAAACCCTCAGACAAACACAGACACAAGTGGAATCTTAAGCAAAGGCCCTCGAGAAAGTCGCCATTGCAAGCCGGAGCCGCAGGAAGGATCGCTCCAGCGTCTTGAGTCAGTTCTATACCGAGGCGGGCAATCAATCCGTACCGCGATCAACGTACCGTTCCTGACCAACCAATCTGATGGTTCCTCCATTTGCTTCAGTTCCCCGAGCAAAAATTTGACAGATTCCCGTGGCGTTGGACTGCCCTTCAACACCCAACACAGGGAAACGGGGGGGAAATAACAAATACGCTGAAGCAAATGGGGTGGGTTTCCTTTGCGCGACCTAACCATTGACCCAGGTCTTGTTGGGGGTCCACTTTCCCAACAGAGCAACCCTGAAACGGTCCAAAACCATCCAAGAAAGGGTGGGAATTGGGGGGGGTTCCCAAAGGAATCATTAGTTTGAAAATGCGAAAGAGTGAAAAGAACAAATAAAGCAAAGATACTTGGTTTGGTCCTTTCCTTCACTTCTTACAAGAATGACACCCAGCTGCTTGGGACGCGTTGTCTTATAAGCACCTGTTCCCGCCCGGAGTTGGTGACTCGACGCACGTCCTCCCAGTCGAGTGCTGACTGCAACACATTCCAAAGAGCCAAGGGAATTCTCCAGGGTTCAACGACCTGACCTTTTTTTTTGCGAAGTCTGTTCGGGTCCTTTGGCCCTCGTATTTTAGGTTCAAGGCATTGCTAGGTTGGAAACACGGCATTTCCAAGAACAAAAATGGAATAGCTATTTGGTGACGGAAATTTCTTGATTTAAATCCAAAAGCGATATCCTTCAAAGAACAAGGATTCCAATGGCTCTAATTGGCCCTCGCACAGTTCCTGGTCAAAGGCGCGCCCCATTTCGCGCTGCCGTTGGCCCAAGGCGATTCCAGCAGCGTTTTCGCACTGCTGTTCAACGTGATAAATTCCGCCGAGACAAGACGGGCCATGGCCAAGTGACTGGGCCAAGTGGTCTTCTGGGTGTGTCTTACCCCGAATAACCCTGTGCAGTTTCAGTACTTATGGAATCCTTCAGGGGGGGGGAGGGGTCCTAGCGAACCCCCAAAAACACTAGGAGTCTCCATTTACCCTTTGGGAAAAGCGGCAGCCCCCCCCCCCATGACGTTCGAAAAAGTGATGATTCAATTCGAGTGTGCATTTTAATCTCTGGAACAAATATAAACAAGTACCGGGGGGGTTTGAGAGGGGGGGGTGGCAGCTAGCCCCATGATGGTCGAAAAAGTAATGATTCAAATAGGTTTCAATCTCTTAAAACAACAATAACAAGAATAATAATAAAATCGAGTAGCGGGGGGCGTGGGAGGGCGGCAGCCCCCCCCCAAGATGTTCTGATAAGCGATGGCAATGATGGAAGAAAGGGTGCGTTAGTCTCTGCAAAGAATACAAAAGCAGCGGCGGGGGGGGGGGGAGCAGCCCCCCACCCCGTGATGTGCCAAGAAGTGCATACATACAGACATACATGCATAGATTGCATAGATCACTTACATATACGCATACACACATAAACATGAATACAAAGAACACTTGCCAACTTGCTGGAGAAGAACTGATGATGCTGAGGATGCGGGAAAGCAAAAAACACGAAAGGGTGCGAAAGCAAAAAAACACCTGCCAGAGAGGAACTGGGAATGCAGAGGATGCGAAAAGCAAAAGCCAAAAAAGCCACCAAAAGCCACACAAACCAACAAGAAGCCGAAAAGCCGAAAAGCCGAAAAGCCAAGAAGCCAAAGCCAAGAAGCTAAAAGCCAAGAAGCCAAGAGCGAAAACATCATAAAACAAAAGACTTAAAACATACCATTTGTGTCATGATCACAACTCTCTCTGGCTTTAAAGTACCCACGGCCTCATTCTAATTAGCATGTGTTGCTCCAAAGGGATGTGGATAATTGATCTCCAACAGTTGCATTCCAAACCCAGAAATCAAGGGATTCCCGAGTACAGAATCGGTACACCTGTGTTCGATGTCGACCCACCCCCAAATCGGTGGGTCACTGGAAACCCAAACAAACAGCCCCTGCGTTTTTGTTCACCGCGATCCAAGTCAAGTGGTAGGATACAGGGAAACTAACCTATTTTTGGACTTTCCAAAGGCTCCCGATCGATTCAGGGCCTTCAAACAACCTGGTTTTCAGACCCCCAACCAGCGGGGTGTCTAATGGAGGGGTCATGTTTTTTTGTTTGCAAGCGCCAAAGTCTCTGGGTTTGATACACCCCAGAAACGGACAACACACACCCCAGTCAAATATGCTCAGCCCCGCCCGCTCGGCCACTTGGCGATCAATTGCGGATTTGTCCGCATCGGTGCCAATGTCCCTGCCTGCGCAAGGACCCCGTACAAAAGCTTCTGTTGTTTTGAGGTCGGTACCCGATTTGCCAAGGGGCGCCACATACAACAAAGCTTTCCAAAGTTGTCCTCTACCCCAACAATGAAAAGGGGTACCCCCAAAAATGCTATGTCACGTTTGGCTCGGGAAAGACCTTGGACTGAATCCGGAAAAGGGCCGTCCCTTTGTCCCATGCTTTTTGTCCGAAAACAACACCCATCCCCCAACGCTCAGGCGACAAAGCTTGAAGGGGGTAGCGCGTGCCCGCCCGCACGTGCCCACCCCAACCACTCAATTGCAGATACACTAGGTCCTCCAGTGGCGAGGATAGAATAAGGGTACCCTTTTTTCTGTGGTCTATTTTAGTAGACCCTCCCCCAAAAAGGCTCTCTCCGCCTCTGCCCTAGAGTAATTCCAATCTCTCTTCTCGTCCACTAGATCTTTCTTCTGAGTACTGAGAAAGTCAGCATATCTCTGCAACCAAAACCCATTTGCGAAACCGTTGAAATCCTTACATCTCCTGCACATTTGACAAAACACCAACAGGGCTTGAGTTGTCAAAACATGAACTTCGACACCGAATCTCCATCACACATATCTATATATATATATATATGTGCTACCCCCGCCCCCCCGCCCAGATCTCTCAACTAGGACTAGGTCCGAATAAGACTAGAACCGAGGATCTCTCAACTAGGACTAGGACCAAACTAGGACTAGACGATCACCTCTGATTCTTATAATACTCGAACTTCAAGTATGACTTCCTCTGTAATGTCCTCGATACTTTCTAATAATTTCAGTACACTAGGACAAACCTATTATTAGAACCAAGGATCTCTCAACTGGGTGTCAAGTATTCCATCCTATTGGAAATAAAATCCTTGGATTGAAACCGCATAGCCAATGTTCGAATTCCAATTTAAAGTGAACATAATAAATGGATTGCTACCTTATTCTAAAATTTTATTTGGATTCAGTTAGCAGGTGCAAAGAACTTGATACATGTACTAAATAGAATTCAGAAGGAACCTCCTGCGCCATGTCCTTTATACTTTCAATTTATTTCAGTAAGCCAGGGCCACACTAGGCCTAGAACCAAGGATCTCTCAACTTGGACTAGGACCAAACTAGGACTAGACCATTTATCTCTAGGTCGTATAGTGCTTGAATTTCAAGTATAATTGTCTATTGGAAAGGAAGCCTTGCGCAATTTGACATAGAACAATCAATACATAGGTTCTATCTTAAATCGAAATTCTGACTGGAGTCTTCCTTCTTAAACTCTATCCAAAATTAGATATTGGGCCGAACTTGATAAACATATTAAGCAGATTTCATAAGGAAAGAAACCAGAGGTCCCAAACTTGTGCCGTTCCACTAGTCCTAGCACTCCCATGAGTAAAACACAGTGTTGTGTAGCGTGTTTCATACTCAATTCACATTCACATCTCCACTAACAACCGCTCTCGAAATGTTATTTTGGTTTTGAACAGGATTTAATTGGGACTCAATACGGAAATACTTGTTCAGAATCCTACCGGGAATTATATCTGAAATTTAGAATTCAAGAAATTCCTTTCCCAATGGATTCTGACAACTCAATTTGAGCTTACATAATTTGATAAGGACAAACATCCAAGCCTGTATTTAAGATTCAAGGTTCCATATTCCCTAGCCACGTCTTCTCTAAAAACCCAAGTCCAGGCCCGAGTGAAGCCGATTGAAACCGACTGAGATTGCAGTCGAGCCTGGATTCGAGATCCTCTACCAAACTTTGGCCTGCAATGTTGAATATGGGCCTAGATTGACTCAACTTGAAACCGGAAATTGAGTGAATAATCAGAAAATAAATGCTGGCGCAGCGCTGAGCCAAAGCACAGCCGCGCAAAGTGCCATGTTGAACTGTGAGCCGAATTAGATTTTGCCTCGGGCCTGGATTCTTAAGGTCTCCAGAATCCAGGCCAAACTGTTCCAGTCAATCTTGAATTCAGGCCTCGATTTAAACCGATTTAAGCCGATTTAGATTTAGATCGGGCATGGATTCAAGAATCCATGCCAAACCTTTCCAGGGAATCTTGAATCTTGACTCCAGGCACGTTCTTTCTTTAAATCCGTTTAAATCGGGTTAAATCGAGGCCTGGATTCAAGATTCCCCGGAAAAGTTTGGCCTGGATTCTTGAATCGTGAATCTTGAATCCAGGCCCGATTTAAAATCAATGGGTTCAAACCGAGCCTGAAGCTTCCCGAATGTCCTTGGACATGCGTCTTTTTCATTGCTTTCCCCAAAGCTTAAAACCCGGTAGAACTGCAATACCAGAGTTTACAAAAAAGGTAGGTCCTGGGGCCTGGTGTGTGTGTGAACTGGTTGAGTTCTGGTAGGCAGCAAAACAAACCACATGTCGGGCACTGAGACCCCAGACTCAACCCAAGCTCGGCGCGCCCTCCTCATGGTCTGGGCGTTCGGATGTCCCGCATCCGCGGCATCAGCGGCGCCGCGGGTGCTGTTCGCACCTTCGGCTTGGGGCGAAGCCAAGGACCAAGAGCTCCCCCCCCATGTTCCTTGCCTTTTTCGGGTTCAGGTTCGGGTTCAGGTTCGGGTTCCAGTTCGGGTCAAGTGTTTTTTTTTAGCCGGGGGAGGGGGTTGGGTGTTGACCATGGCACATATGTGTCGAAACTCCCAACTCCCAGGCCACGACAAGCAATCAGCTCCTTTGACCTTGGCACATGGGTCCAAAATCCAAAGCATGGCTTGGTTCACGTTGGCAGGGGAGCAAACATTTCAAAATTTCAGCAGTTAAGTGGATTTGGATTTCAACCACAAAAACCACAACAAGCAAAAATGTATAATGTTTCCCAACAACAACCATGTTTTAGGGCATGCTGTCCAACCCTGACGACAAAGATTGTATTTTTATTCTGGAAAGCTGCACTTTTGAACATGCAATTACCCTCAGAAGGCAGCTACTTGGAGGGACTAGCTTGGGGTAGGGGGAACAAAGGCGTTAAGATGGACACTTAGGGCCCATGATTGAAACAATTTTCCGGGGAGGGGGGGAGGTCTCAGGATAGGCCTGCAAAATAGACTCTACTCTCACTCCCTGGGCGGATTGGCCAGAAGAAGTCCAAACTTGTTGTGTCGTCCCAAAAAGTTCTAGTTCCAAGGATCATAACTATATAATACTTATATTCTAGGTCCTCCGGTAGAGAGGTTAGAATAAGGGTACCGTTTCTTTTTCTGTGGGCTATTTTAGTAGGGGAACCCTCCCAACCAAAACAGGGGTGAGAAAGGGCACTACTGGGGGATAATCATGAGCCACAAATCAAAAGGAGCTTAAACTGAGCTGTCCGCCTCTGCTAAAAGCCTAACTTTTAATAATTAAATAAAAACTACCCCTAAACCAAATAAACACAGCTAAATACACAAGGAACCGAAAACTACTACCCAACCAACCAAGCACAACCAAAAAAACCTAACGAGCATAGGCGTCCTTTTAGGGGAAATAGATGGCCCTGGGATTAAACCACTAGGTAAACCAGGGCCATCTATTTTTCTACCAGAACAACCAAAAAGGACACCTGAGCCACAATCAAAACCCGGTACTAAAATGGTGAACCCAGAACCATGCTTCAAGAATTAAGAAGGTGGATATCCGCAGCTATTTATGGCTGGGATTGGCTGTTACTAACCTTCATCTACCCGGGTTTTGAGCAAGTGGCTCTATGCTAGCGAACCTCATGGCTGGTTGAACAGGGATCCTTACATTATACACCTGAACATTGCAACTTGTAGATGGTGGTCTTACTCTCTTTCCGTGTTGAAAAAAATCCCACATGTTTCAAATGGTGACGCAAAATGTATCGATGTTTTTTCAGGCGCCCGGTTGACCCACCAAACCGAAAATTCCGCCCTCCCCTCGCACCGCCGAAATAACCCGCGCTCGATCAAAGTCCCTCCGAGCCCCGCGCCCCCGCGGAATGGAAGCGCCGGGCGCTGCGCCGCTGCAGCTCTGGAGTCCCTGAAGCGGATCGACGGATCGAAAACTGCCGGTTTGGAGATGTGCGATAAAAAACTCACTTCCTGAGAGTCTCACTTTTCAAGTTGACTGGCCAAAAAAAGTCTGATTTTTGCTTATTTACCACTAAACTGGTCCAAACCCAAAAAGTTTAAAGTCCATGAACTCAGGAAGTGAGGAGTGGCTATCGGTTTTTCAAACGCTTAAAAGGTTTGGACCCTCTGTTGGCAAAAGGTCAGTGGACTGGCAAAAAAGTAGTAGAACTGGCCCAAAAGACAAGTCCAAAGCTTTGGTTTAGCACCAACCTGGTCTTCCCAAGTGGCAAGTCTATAAACTCAGAGCGTGAGACAAGGGGGAGCCCAACCAAAAGGGAAGCCCATCGTGGCTAAGCCATGGGAAGCCTTCTCAAGGCTGTTCTTCGGGATGAACCAAGAATGAATTGGTGGTTGAAACAAAGGAACCTGGTTCCAAACCAGCCTTACTTGAAACGGGCCTGTCTTTTAGGGAAAGGCCTTTTGAGTTGGCTTTAAGGCCAAAGGGAAAACCACCATTTTGCGGCTATCTAACTGGAGACGAAGCCGAACTGAGCCAAACGGGAACGAACCATCACTTGAGGAAGCAGGGTAGTTTGTCAGTGGTTGGTAACCAGGCTGACAACCCACTTACCGTGGTAAGTCTCCGAAGAGGGTTGGTTTTATGGTTGTCAAAAAAAGAGAAGCCGCACCAGGAAAAGGGATGGCGTTCTCTTGTCCCTGAAGCACGGCAACCAAAATAGTGTTTTTTTTAGTGTAAAGCAAAACAAAAAATACGGAAGCCGAACCAACAAAAAGGGATGGCGTGTTTTTTCTTCCCTTCGCAGCAACCCAAGTGAAGAGTCACGCTTAAGAAGTGGAATCCCCCCATCCCGCGAACTGATTGAAAGGGATCCGATTGCCTCACGCAAGGACTAGCGCACGCTCGGGAAAATAAACAGCACTGCGTCTCCAAGGCCTACAAATGCTGTCCAAAAAAGGGGACTGTTTTCCTGACGTCCCTTTGGCACCAACCCAAAAAAAGCGGGGGGGGGGGGGGGGAGGGGGGAAATAATTTGAGCTGAAATCCAAAAAGAGGTTTCGTTCCAACCTCGAGCGGGTGGTTTCCTTTTGGTGTCGACCTGAAACACGTGTTAAGTCCGAAAACAGGAAGCACATCCCGAAGCATCTTTTGGGCGTGAACAGGCTGTTCAACACGTTGGTTAAGTCCACCCCTGTGGAAGATTAAGGATTGCCTTTGAAGCCCAGTGAAGTGTGGGGGGTGAACCTTTCCCTTGGTTTCCACGGGTTTGCGGCCAGTTGGGCTGGAAAGAGGATTATATTTTATGTTGGGCTCGGGAAAGTTGTTGGAGGGGAACATTGGATAAGCCGTGGACAACACGATGAATGCCCCCTGAGATGACAGCCCCGCGACATCGTTGCTTTAAATTGCTTGAACGAGAAGTAAACTTGACTCTGTAAAGATGCGCACGAAGCCCCAAAGGCAAAGGTCCATTCCACAATGGATTCTTTCTTGGGAGGTGTTGGGCGTCCATGCCAAGTTGCAAGAATGCACTTGTGAACAGGGACTAATTCCCATGTTTGGGAGGGCATTGGGATACTCCAGGTGCAATATCGATGCCAATCCATGGATGGTGTGTCCTCCTTTAGGAATGATTGCTTGGAATACGCCTTCCTAATTTTGTGGGGTCCCACCAATTTTAACATATACTACAAACCCATTTCGCATTTACAGTCGGCAAAGCCCAGTCAGACAGCTGCAGAATCCACTATGGGTGTCTCTTTGTTGAAGCTACTTTCTTTTTGGTTTTAAAGGGACAGCGAAAGGGAAACTACCATTTTGGGGGTTTAAGTCCTACAAAAGACACACCCATATTGATTCCGATCCATAAAGCACACTTCCGCTTCTGCTTGCGCTTGTTTTCATCCGGATTTTGAGCGGCTGTGCTGTGTCGCCTGATCTGCGCGGCTGTGCCTTGACTGCCTTGACTGATGCTCCTTGCCGCACCGCGGAAGGCGTCTTTCGCTTTTACGCGGTCGCTGGAAGTTGCATTCCTCGTTCTTGCTGAGCACCAGATCCAGGTAGGTTGGCACACTGCTTCTCGACTCGTAAAAGTCACTCATTGCTTTTCTCGGCTCCCTTTGCCATACCCTCTCAAAGCTATCCTTTGTAGTCTTGGTACCCCTGCTTTGGTGGCCTTCAAGGAAAACCGAAAGGAAGCAAAGGAAGCAACCATTCGCGGGGGTTACAAAAAAGAAAAGGAACACGCACACACACACACAAACAAAAAGGAAACCCCCAGACCTCAGAATGGTGGATGTCCTTTCGCTGTCCCATTAAACTAACCTGAAAGAAGGGGATGGAGCGTTTCAGGTCGGGGCCTTAGCGGTTTCTTCAACCCAACCGGCCGTTTCGGGCTCAAAGTGAGGGTTTTCCAAAAACGGGCTTGGCAAAGCAGGGTCCCCTTTAATGTGTCTTAAATACGTTATCCAACCCCCCCTCCCCCGCCAAACCGAAAAACCGGAGGTTTGTTGTTGAAGTTACGCTTTAAATCCAGCCTCAAAAACGGTCGCCTCCAAGAGGACACACCCCAGTCAGGCAGCTCTCCAATTGAACTGACAAGGCACTTGCTGACTGTGGCCCATCGTATTCATATCCATCCTCGGAAGCGACCGAACGCTGAGTCCGACGTGCAAGTGTTGCTGAAAATAGGGCCCCTAAAACAGTTGCTTTCGTTTAGCTTCTCTTTTTAAAGAAGTTTCAACTACCTAGTAAAAGGGGGTCCACCATTTTGAGAAGGAATTAGATGGGTTTAAGTGCATTCAAAGGCTACATGGACAGGCAAAAACTGTCTGGGGACCCTGCTTCGGACCCTTCAATGGGTCGACCAAATACCAGGGTCCAATGGCTTCACGCACCGGGTGGTCCGATGGCAGTGTATACACCCTTAGTTGGAAAGCCCTTATCGCAGCTCGTGAAACTAAGCAAGGAACCCGGCAGCAACCTGGGATCCCGAGGTTTATGGCAGTATTTGGACAATGATCCGCGCTCACCCAGCGGATTGGGATTAGGGATCCCCAATGTCGAACAACCAACTGGTACAAGTGAGAGCTCCTTTGTTTTCCGAATCGCTGATCTCGCTGTATGCCCGGATACAAATTGGCATCCTGGACATTCCCACAAACTTTACGATGCCAGGTTGATGCAGTATTCACATTCCACTTAAAACAACACAACAGGTAAGTGGATAAGCTTGTTACTTTTTGTAGCAAGCTGGAAGAAAGGATTCTCCAAGCAAGGGACCTTTCTCATGTCAGTTCGGTAAAAAAAACAAAAGCAACATGTGCAGAATCTTGGGCACTTAGTGTGAAGCCAAAATGAATTTGTTTTGTGACAGAGGACAATTCATCAAATTGCGTTCAGGTTGGTCTTGAGGGAAACCAAGGGCACGTCACCAGCTGTTTTCAGATCCCCTTTTGAGACAAAGCCAAATTGGTTTTGGAGTGAACATCCGCCAGAGATCATAATTTTCAGATCAACCCACCGATGGGTGGTCACCCGTCTCCGTTTCGCCGAGTGTCCAAAGAGGTGGCGGCCTTCTTTTGCTTGGCATCCGCCTGGCGTTCGTGTATCTTCCATGTGCGTTTTCGCCCCCTGGAAAAAAAACACCAAAAAACAAAACACATATTTCCAATAGCAATAGATTCCCTATAAAAACCAACGCTTGGTTGACGTTGGAAGGGGAGCAAATATTTAATTTTTAGCAGTTCAGTGGGGATTTCCCACTAAACCACAATAAGCAAAAATGTAAAGTGTTTCCCAACGACAACCATGAACAGGGGATTTTCTGTTTTTAATGCTTAAGCAAATGGCAATTGGGGAGAATGGGTAATTACCCTTTGAACAAAACAGCTGCGTCGCACCTGGTAGCTGGATGTAGCTGGCTACCGGATACCACGGTTTAAGACTTAGAGTCAGCTCGAAAGGTAATGAACCGACCTGTCTCCAAATAGATACCCGGAAATGGATTTCCAACCTTGCCGAGAAAAAGACAAATTGAAGGGAACCCTCAAAATATGTGACATATGTGCTTTATTCTGGCCCACATTTAGTCAACCTTGAAATGAATATGAAATTTAACTGGGGACCTTCGTATGTCCACCATTCAGGTTTCCAACTCTTAAGACTCATAGCATGGGTATGAATGCGGGAGTTTCCTTTTGGTTCCCCTCCAGAACCAACCAAAACGGGGTAGTTCGCATAGGATGCCATCGCCTTCGCATCGTAGTTCGAGGCTGCCGCGTTAGGTTTCGGCTGGAACACTCCGATGAAAGGAAGCCGCACCCCCAAAAACCTTGCCCCGCCAAACAATCAGCTTCTCCTTTAAAGTTGCTCCGCCCAAAACCACGGAGTTCTGCCTTGGGTTTACCTTTGGAAACCACGGAAAAGGTTTGTA
Organism: Effrenium voratum; assembly: GCA_963377175.1. Taxonomy (NCBI): domain Eukaryota; class Dinophyceae; order Suessiales; family Symbiodiniaceae; genus Effrenium; species Effrenium voratum. The sequence continues at coordinate 424,082 of CAUJNA010003221.1, forward strand.
CCCGCAACAAGAAGGAAACTCCAGGTCCCCGCCACTTGTTGGACAGTGTGGATTCGGGACATGGAATTTTGGGCAGTTGGGTTCCGGAAGCCAGCGTCTTCGGGGAAAAACGGGCAGGTTGCGAAGGTTGCCAATGTTGACCCCGGATGAATGCACTGGTTGATTGATCGGGGTGTGTGTGTGTGTCCCCTTTTCGCAGACATTCAGACCAGTTTTGGAGGGAGCCCTCCCTTTTTACTGGGCGACATCTTGGATCCTGGGAGCCATGGCATATTGCGCCAGTCTCAAGCGAAAGGATTGCAACAGCATGGTCGGCTGCAAAAGCCCCCCCGCAGATCTTCACAAGCAACACCTCCAAGCAAAACACAAAACGTTCCCGAGAAGGTTCTTTGAGCATTGCTCGAATTTTGAGAGCCTTCGGGGTAGACTGCAACAAGTTTAATCAAAAAAAAGATAGACCAACTTATTTAGGTGTCCCCTTAACGGGGCGGGGCAAAAATAATAAGGACCTGTCCTCCAACCGCCGTTCACAGGGGCAAAATGGGTGTCATCGCATGAATAATCCACATCTGTATTCAATTGCCTAAAGGTGGCTACTCCTTGATTCAACCGTTTTTGCGACACTCCAACTGCTTCCTGAAATAGTGCGGCTATCAAAACCATCCAGAACAGGGCTCCGAAAGGATACCTGCTGTGCCCAACATGGTACCTGCAAGATCAAGGAAGGGACCCTCTGGTGCCTTGTAGGAGAGGGAAACCCAACAAAAAGGAACCTTAGCGTCCATGGCGTTTTCCTTGACAACCCGAAAGGGCAGGCAAATATGGCAGTGGATCAAAAATATGTACCCAAAATCCCTGGTGAATGGAAACAAAGACTAAAACCAGCGGTCCTCTGGTGGTTTAATTTTGACCTACACCCATATAAGGAGCTACACAATGACTAATTTGTCTACTCCTATGATCATGTCCTAAGTTGGCTTTGCAGTGCCCCACAACCCCATGATTTTTATTTAAGCCCGCAGCGCCCCCCGAAAAAAAGAAAAAAAGAAAAAAAAAAAGAAACAGGGTTGTCCTCAGATCCCCCGCTAAAGTGTTATATAAGTAGTGTTTTTGTTCAATTGAAATGCCCAAAGCACTAAAAAGCTACAAAGCTAATAAGCTAAGGGGATGGCTGGGAGCCACCAGGTGTAACAATATCAAAGCCGCAATTCTGGGAGTCCCCTATTGGCCTCTTTCCTCTCTTGGCGAGCTGAAATCCCCCCAGCCTTGATCGAAGCAAAGGAGGTCATGCAGGAGCCGCGCAGGCCTCTGAAGGGCAAGCTGGACCTTTAAATGGGTCTTGTTGCTGTTGACCTCTGCGAAAAGTTGTAACTGTTTGTGGGTTTTGTGAAAAACCCTTGATTTTCCGACAAGTTAAAGTCTAAAGATCCAACCCAATAACAGTCAAGTGGGTGCGTCTTTGTTAGTGGGCCCCCAGCTGGCATCTGTGAAAACTCACTGGCAAACACAAAGCCTTGACGAGGATCGCACTCTGATTTCCTGCCAAGCTATGAATTCAGCGAGAGACCGCGATTCTTATGTAGGTCCTCCAGTAGAGAGGGTAGAATCTTGGAAGAAGGGTACCAACGTTTCTTTCTGTAGACTAATTTAGTTTAGTAGGGGAACCCTCCCCCAAAAAATGGGTGAGAAAGGGCACTACTGGGGGACCTAGTCATGGTGCTCCGCATGCATCTCAGAGTGGCCAGGCCACCTTTTCTATTTCGGGATGAAGGACACAGAGTGATTTAGATCCAGAGCGACATCCTCTTGGTTGCTCTCCAAGGGTGGGTCAAATCGCAACCAACCCAAAAAGCAAAAAAACATCTTCAGAAGTACCCTCGTGGTGGTTCAAAGGGAGGTTTCCTTTAAGAAAGTCTAAAGCGTCTTAGCATTCCTATCTGAACCGTGGTTGAGAGGGAAGCCGCCTCCCAAGACTAAGCGTTGCTCACCACATGGGTATGTCTCAAAATAGGTAGCTTTCCTTTAAACCAACCCCAAAAAGTGTGCCCTCACACCCACATGTTGTCAAATTACTATAACCGTTTCTGTGCTGCCGCAGCGGGCCACTTGCATAGCTAGACTTTCTCACTTCAAAGGGGGGTTCCATTTCCCACATGCAACAAAAGCACAACCGCAAAAGTTGTCTGCAAAAAAAAGCCCGAGCAAGCCCACTTTTTGAGCTAACCCCCGGCAAACCCACTCGACATGTTCCCCGCGAGGCGCTACAAAGCCCAGGCGCTGATTTTCTTCGGCGGAGGCCGCGGAGGTGCTTCTTTGGCCGTGCCTGGCTATGGATGTGCTACCCACACATGTGGCCGTGGCTCGAAAAAACTTTTACCAAAATGACAGCTCGGTAAATGGAACCCAAGGCCGAAACCTGGGTAACCCTAGCTCTTTAGTTTTGAGCCACATCCATGTGTGTGTGTGAGCGAATGAGTGTGTGGGTGTCTGTGTGCGTGTGTCTGTGTGTGTGTGTGTGTGTCTGTGTGGGTGTGTTTTTGAAGTCACCCTTTTCGGGGGGTATTTCAATCAAAAGAACGCCAAAAGGAAAGTCACTCTTTTTGTAGTTTCCCCACTTTGACACATATCCACATGTCGGGTATAAACAGACAACGAGACGCGAAACATCGACGAACGGCAAAGCAATTCCAGGAGGAGAAATGAAACAACAAACAACCGCACTCAACCACAAACAAAAGACACGCACTACACATCACCAACATGCACGCGCAAGATTCATCATGAACACACACGCAACATAGCAACAACCCGCGTCAGACACAAACACACACACACACAGACACGCAGACACACAGACACACAGACACACAGACACACAGACACACAGACACACAGACACACGGACACAGAGACACAGAGACACAGAGACACAGAGACCCACAGACACACAGACACACAGACACACAGACACACAGACACACAGACACACAGACACACACACACACAGACACACAGACACACAGACACACAGACACACAGACACACAGACACCACAGACACACAGACATACAGACATACACACACACAGACACACAGACACACAGACACACAGACACACAGACACACAGACACACAGACACACAGACACACAGACACACAGACACACAGACACACAGACACACAGACACACAGACACACAGACACAGACACACAGACACACACACAGAGACACAGAGACACAGAGACACAGAGACACACACAGACACACAGACACACAGACACACAGACACACAGACACACAGACACACAGACACAAACACACAGACACACAGAGACACAGAGACACACACAGACACACAGACACAGACACACAGACACACAGAGACACAGAGACACAGAGACACACACAGACACACAGACACACAGACACACGGACACACAGACACACAGACACACAGACACACAGACACACAGACACACATACACACAGACACACAGACACAGACAGACACACAGACACAGAGACACAGAGACACAGAGACACAGAGACACACACACAGACACACAGACACACAGACACACAGACACACAGACACAGACACACAGACACACAGAGACACAGAGACACACACAGACACTCAGACACACAGACACACAGACACACAGACACACAGACACACAGACACACAGACACACAGACACACAGACACAAACACACAGACACACAGACACAGAGACACAGAGACACAGAGACACAGAGACACAGAGACACACACAGACACACAGACACACAGACACACAGACACACAGACACACAGACACACAGAGACACAGAGACACACACACAGACACACAGACACACAGACACACAGACACACAGACACACAGACACACAGACACACAGACACACAGACATACACACACAGACACACAGACACACAGACACACAGACACACAGACACACAGACACACAGACACACAGACACACAGACATACACACACACACACCACACACACACAATGGCCGAGAATGCCCAATGGCCAACAACAACAAGGACCTCAACCACAAGCGACACCACAACCCCACCAGTACAACAGCTTGCCAACTTGGCCTTCCTGGTTGGCAACTAGGTGGAGTTCCAGCCTTCAAAGTGATAAGTTTTGCCCGGGTGCGCATATGCAAAATACTAAACCAGCGAGGAAGTTGACGGTTTCAAGAAATACAACGCTCTAGGGGTTGAATTCCCATTCTTTTCAACCACCGTTCTTTTCAAACGCCAGCTGTTTCCCTGAGTTTTTGATGGCTTCCTGAAAAGAAGGATCCCTCGAAAGAATGCCCTTTGAGCAGGAGGCGCACCATTGGCTTTTTGTTTGATTCTCCAAAAGCAGTAGGCAAGTGCCGTTGGAGCGTTTTGGAGTAGGGCGCAGTGCGCATCGTCATTCCAGCCCTGCTTCAAAGCCATTTTTTGGTAGAGTAGTCGGTCGGCCGCGGTGTTCGACCCTGCCAGCACCGAGTGCAATCCCGAATTTCCATGTCGATCCTGCCTCTAATGATGTCGACCAAGTCATGAGCAAATCGCATGGTACTTACACAAACTCATGTGAGCGGTACCAAAGCTTTCCCAAACTCAAGAGTGCTGTGTAGGAAAAGAGCAGCAAAACTCAGGCAACAAGCCATGAGTAGGAACAAGCCAGCAAAGAAGCAATGCTTTTCCTAGAGCCATTCTCAGAAACACCATCCCGTGGTTTGGCTAAAGACGGTGCACCGTTACCATCTTGGTGTCAAGGGTTGCTCGCAACGCAGTTTTGAAGGAACTCAATGTAACCAGTGAAGAGGAGTCCCTGGTTTTGCCAAATACCTACGTGGGCCATACGGGCCATGTTTGAGTATGTATTTAGATGAAAACTCACTGGTGGACATGAACTACATTGGGATTTGTGTTCAGCCAGCTTCAGATTCAGCTTCAGAATCGCCAACTCACGTCCAACAGCTGCGTAAACGACCGCACCCAGAGGCGTTACCAGGTACTACCAGTTCTAGCGACAAAGCCTCGACCGAGTTTCTTGCTTTTTCTTTTTAAAGCTGTCTGCGTCGTCAAGGTGGGTAGGGGGCTTTCTGGCGCAGGGCCGGCATCAGGCGCTTGTTTTCAGATTGTTTGCGCCTGAGCAGATACTTCTGACTCTGCGGTTTGCATTTGCATCCTTTTGTTCGCATTTGACCTGTGCTTCAGTTCTTCAAGCCAGAGTAATTATTCTTGCAGTCATGAAATCATCACACCAGTCGAAGTTGGGTGTCTAACACATGAAAGGACAAACTCTTGCCAGTCAACTGTGCAACGTAGCCCGGCTGCTGGACAATGTGTCAGTAGCAAGATTCATCCAAAAGTACGAGCTTGCAGTCATCTGGGGCCGCATCCATGCGCTTTATCAAGAACTGCTCCGATGTAAACTCGTCATGCCACTGGAACACGCTTGTACGATAAACGATCGCATACAATCTGGATGCAGCAGCTCCGTCACCAACTAGATCCTCCAGTAGAGAGGTTTGAATAAGGGTACCAACTTTTTCTGTAGTCTATTTTGGTAGGGGAAGCCTCCCCAAAAAAAGTTGGTAAAAGGGCACTACTACTGGGGGACCTAGCCAAAGCATCTTGGATCTAGCCCACCGGATGTCATCGGGCGGCCGCAGCTCAGCTTCAATGGTACTAAACAAATATTCAGTTCATTTCTAGGTTCCCCATTCTTTTCCACCATCGGTCTTTTCAAAAGCCAGCTGTTTTTTCAGGGTTTGGGGTGGTTTCTTAGAAAGAAGGATGCCTGGAAAGAATGGGGAAGGTACCCCTAGAACAGTCTCCACTATGAGGATATGAGTCCCGATGCGTCTGTGAAGCTTGTAAAATTGAGAGTCAATTGTAGCCTCAAAACAAATCACAAGAAGGAGACCCCAGTGGGTCTGCCTTTTTTAGGGAACCACCCACCCAATTTGAGTGTTTTTGGGGGTCCAACCTCCTTTGTTAGGGAGCCCCCTTTTGTTTGGTAAGGGGAAACATGATAAACAAAACCACATTTTATAGTTTTTGTTGGGGGGTCAAATCTGAAACCAAAACTAGGTCCTCCAGTGGAGAGGTTGGAATAAGGGTACACACTTTTTTCTTTCTTATCTATTTTAGTAGGGGAACCCTGCCAACCAAAAAAGAAAGGGGTTAAAAAGGGCACCTAGCGGCGGGATTTTGGATGCATAATATGTGGGGCTGGTGTTGGGCCCCTCCAAATATGGTCTGAATCCACACCAAAGCCGACACCCCCACATAAATAATGGGTTTATGTCATCTGGGTTTTGGAGAGGAGGTATAGGAAAAGGAGCAATGTTGACCCCGGATTAAGCAGCACCCCCACATAAACAACCCGAAGGCGCACCCTGTCCAAAAAAACCGTCGCCCTCCTTAGCGCGTCCGGAGGCCTGCCGAGGAGGTCCGGCTGCCGCGGCTGCTGCGGCGGCTCACCTCGCCCCAGACCCCAACTCTCCGCTGCCCTCAAAACGGAAGCGGGATGTCCTCGGCGGGTTTTTCCTCACCGCTTTTGCCCCATTCCAACTACACCGCCTTGATTACATAGGGCAGGGTACGTCAGGGAACCATACTTATCCAGCACTTTGCGCCTTTAAGTATGGCATCAACAGCACCAAGTTTACTTTCCGTCCATATATATATATATACATGCTTTAGAAAGAGAAAAGGTCTTTTCAGTTGACCATGTTTAGAGCTTGCAGTTGGAACCCACCATCTAGAAACCAGACCTATAGACTAACCAGTCCTTCGCGAACCTTCCGAACCCGTGTCGGCTTGGAAGGTTCTCCTTCATCTCCTTAGCCGTCCCAGCACAAACACAAACAAGTACCAAGGAGATGTCATGGCATCGCCCTTGCACAAAACAACTCCCCAAAGGGTGGCTGTTTCTCACTTGAGTGCATTGGCCAAGCCAAAATGCCGAGACTGGGTTTGTTGCTGTCATTCATGTATGTATGTACATGCATGTACGTATGTATATGTGTGTGCGTATGTGCGTATGTATGTGCGTATGTATGCATGTATGTACGTATATACGTATGTAGGTATGTAGGTACATACCTACGTACCTAGGTATATAGGTATGTAGGTATGCATGCATGCATGTTTTTTTTTTTTTTTTTTTTTTTTTTTTTGTTTTAACTTTTTTATGCATGTATTGTGTTTTCTCGCTTACTCATTGTTTTCTGCGTGCATGAGAAGACTGAGAAGACACACACGCCCCAAACAGGTCTTTCCAAAAAGTGCGGAAAGCCGCGGAAGTAATTCCGTTGTTCCGACCGCATCCTGTTGGTGTAAGGAGACAAGGGTTTAATAGGGTATGCAGCTTAAAGTGCTGAAACTGGGAAAGCGAGTAACCGTGGCGAACCACCAACTAACCAGCCAACCAACCTAACTCATCTACCTACCGACCCAACTAACTAACGAACTAACTAACTCACTAACTCACTAACTCATTCACTAGTTCACTAAGTGGCGAACTTGCGTGCTTACCTACCCTGAAGCGCATTTTGTTGGTTCTTTTTTGTGTGTGTTTTTGTTTCGTGGCAGCCACCGAGCATCGAGCATCACCTCCCGGACTTCTCTCCGCTCGCTCAACGGCTACGAGCCTTTCCGGAGGGCGGCTTCGCCAGCCCGGGCCTGAGACCTGAGGACATCCGCCCCCCGAAATGCCGAAACGAGAATCCCAAAATGCCCCCAAAATGGCTTGCCCGGGTAAATGGAACCAAAGACTAAAACCGGTGGAAGTTGTATTTTTACCCATGCCCATACTTGGGGCTGGTTTTGGGCCCCTCCAAATGTGGTCTCGTCCCCACTAGAGCCGACACCGCCACACAAATAAGGGGGTTATGTAATCTGGAATCGAGATTAGGTATGTCGGACAAAAAAGAAGTAATGCTGACCCCGATGTAAGCAGAACCCCTTATTGATATGGGGGTGTTTTGGCCCCAACAGTGGTCTGAATCCCCACTAAAGCCAGAAATGGACACCCCCAAATGAATAAACAGGGGTTGGTGCCAGAGATGCAGGGAATGAGAAATGGAATGAACCGGAACTGCCTTGAAGGAAACCATAGATGGTTTTTGGGGTTCATTCCCTCATCTCCTAACCGGTTTTCGGGATTCCCCTATAAAGGAAACCATGAATGGTTTATGGGGGTTCATTCCTTTTCTCATTCACTGAGCACCAGCAAGGAGTTAAGTGAGGAAAGGGAGCTACTTCCTAGGTATTCTTTTATACTTGACGGAAAATACACAGTGGCTTGTACTTGGTGTTGGACAAAAAACAGTCTCACTTGCTTTGCCTCGTGGGTAAGTTCACTGGATTCCCGTTAAGTTTGCCTCGTGCCACTCGAGGTTCCAAAAAGGGAAATGGAGGAAACACTGTTAGTCAACACCTTTACCTTCATAGTGCGCATGAGTGAGTGAAGGGTCAGCGCAAATCAGGTAAGTGGTTGTTCTAATCTCAGGGGACTGCCCTTGGACATTTACGCCGACGTACCTTGCCAATGAATTTCTGACATGGGCGCGGTTGAATTTTGTTGAAGGTACCACTCTTGTTGGTGGTTTTAAAGGGAACCAAGCAGGACATCGGAAAACCCACCATTTTGCATTTTTTGGGGGGAGGGCACCCAAAAAACTAAACAAGCACGCCCGCATGTTGCTTTTTTAAACTTGGACGCCAGAAAGGAAGCGACGTCAGAAGTGCTGGTGTGAGAGCTATGAAACTGGGCTGGCTGTCCGTGTTTGATCCCCTAAAAGTTTAACTTGCAGTGGGTTTTAAATGGACCCCCCCCACTGAACCAACCAAAAAGATCTGACAACCTAAGTTGAACCGGATGGCTGGGAAGGGCTGCTTTGGGGGGACTGGCTTTTGCCTTGGGTTAGCCTCACTTCAACTCACTTGATGCCGAAACAGGTAGCTCCTTAAACCAAGCTGAGAATCGTCCATTTGGTAAAGGCCCCTGCAAAAATACAAATATTTCCAGTAGCGATGAACTCCTTTTAAGACCAACAAGGGAAAATTGAAAGATACTCTTAAGCAAATGGAGGTAATGATACCATCCAAAACACACGCCCATACAAGAGGGCAGCCTTTTTGATATTCTCAGTCTTGTGATACTCAAAAAATCCCTGGAGTGACAACAACCCCAAAAGCCCCGAGAGCAGTTCGTGTGGTCTGTGTTGCCACATCCCTTTCAGCTTGACATAGCGGGAATCAGCCACAGGGCCGTTCTATACATGTCCAATTTTGTCTGGACTCCGGAACATGGGTTTCCACAAAAACAGTCAGACAAAAAATAGAGAAAACTCCTGCAGGAACATCTAACATTGAACGGGTTTCATATAAACGAGGCAAGGGAGCCCAAGGATCCTGACAGTGTTTCTCATCAACATTCAGAATCGGGTCCTTCATCCTGGCGATACCAAGGCAGTGATACCAAAGACACGAACCCCAACGGTCCACATGAATACCTAAGATCCCTAGGTTCTCCAGCAGAGAGCTTAGAATAAGGGTACCCTTCTTTTCTGTATTCTACTTTAGTTAGGGAACCCTCCCCCAAAAAAGACGGTAAAAAGGGCACTAGTGGGGGACCTAGATCCACTTGGTATCACAGCGGCAATCCACTGGATTCCGGAAGCCTGTCTTAGGATGCCAAACCCCCCGGGTCTTGCCGGGTTTTTCAAAGACCCTCCGGCCGAATCCGCCTTCGCAAGAGACATCCGTCCGCTCATCACTGGTCCTCCGAAAAGACGCGAGAACCAACTCAGGGCCAAAGTTGGGATATATGGAGCAAAGACTTCCAATTTGCTTAAGCGCCCTGGAAAAAAAACACAATATATTGCCAGTAGTGATAGATTCCCTTTACAACCAACAAGGGAAAATAAACAATATTCTTCAAGAAATGGAAGAAGAATTCACAACGGACCCAAATTGCTTAGTTGTCCTTTTTGGTTTCCCTTTAACCCACCAAAAAAGGAGTTCTCTCAAAAAAAAGACAGACCTAAATAGAGGCTTCTCAAAATGAATTCTTTTGGTTGGTGGTTGAAGGGAAACCAAAGGAAGCAACACATTTTTGGGGTATCACAATCGGGAAGAAGGCGGGTCCCTGTTGGATTCTGGAGGGAAACCGAAAGCCCCTTGATGTCCAGCTTGTGGGTTGAGGGCAGCACTCTGGGGGTTAAAACCCTCCATTGGAAGGCGTTGATCCTTTAACTCACCCACTCGAAAGTGGGATTCCAGACGCCAGATGCAGGGAACCCTTCACTTCCATTTGCTTAAGCCTCCTGGAAAAATAAAAAGATCATTCCACAAGTAATAGATTCCCTCTAAAAACCAACTGGGGGGAAAATAAAGAAAATATTCTTAAGCAAATGGGATGTTCATGAGGCCACCGGTTTTCGAAACCCGGGACACGCAAAGTCGAGCTTGCCCAAAACTGTGGTCTGTCCATGTGACCCCCCGCTACATGTCTGAATCCAGGTGGGGTTGCTGTCCGCCCGTTTATATCAGGGGCGAACAAAAGCTTGCCTGTGTTACCACGTGTGCATGCCAACCACCGAACCAATGAAAACCATCAAAGGAAGCTCATGAAGCAAAGCCAATCGCGACCAGACCAAAAGAACCGCTGGATTCTTCCGCTTTCCGGCGGAGTTGGCTGATGCAGGTGTTTTGTCAAAAACAGTTGGGCCCGAGCTGAAGATTCATCGCATCTGCGATGCAGAAACCTAGAAGAGTGGTCTCCTCTTAAAGGGACCGGGTCCCTGTCAGGCGCAACAACGGTGGGTATGTCCACACATCGCTTTCGAGGGCCGACCCCTCTGGGCAAAAATCGATGGCGGTGGATATAAAACACGAGATGTCAACCTGGCTGGTGCGATAGGCAGGGCCCGACTGACCAAGCAACCAGGAATCGCCATGTCTGAGCTGTGTACCATTGTCAAAGGAAAAACAAAAACAAAAAACAAGTGCTAGGCAACCCCGGGTTCTGTTGGGTAGGTATTTGATTGTTTGTAATGTTAATTACCTCCACAAAACCCCTCTCTCTGTTGGAGGTTGTTTACCCCCGCAAAACCCTGGTTTTTGTGGTTGACAAAAAAAACAGCCAACCTTTCAATGGGTGTGAAATTTGGTTGGGAACCCTCTGGGCATCAGAACTCGGATGGAATTTTTGGTCCACGACGTTCAAGGGGGTCCAACTCTGAAAAAACATAGCCGAATGGCTGTGTCTTTCTGTAGACGACCCAAACAAATTATGTTCCTTGTGGCTTCCCCTCCAAAAAACCACCCCGCAAATTCTTCCCTCAGAATGGGACCCCCAAAATCAGTGGCTTTCCTTGTGGCTTCCCCTTAAAACCACCCCAAAAAGAGTTCCCTCAAAAATCACCCCAACAAAATTTATGGCTTTCCTTGTGGTTTCCCTTTAAACCCACTCCCCAAACATTGAGATCCTCAAAAAATCCGACCCCCGGGCATGAAGCTCCTGCACGCCAGCTCCAGTGCCCACACGGGGAAGTCCTCCCGACCTGGGGGGTGAGGGTTTCAGCTTCCTCCCAGTCGGTCTGGAGCCGAATTGGTGGTTTGGTGGGGTCGGCTTTTGCATGGACCTTCTACAATAACCAGCAACTAAAATCCAAATCCAAACCACCAATCCAAACCACCAACTAAGGGTTACCTGAAGTATTAGTGCCAGCTTGGTTTGGTGGTTAGGCTGTCCCATGGACCTTCAACTATGAGTGATCCCACAACCACGTTCCCCAACCATTCAGTTTCCCTCGAATCAATTGGTGGTTTGGGTTGCTGGAGGTTCGTCTGTGGTTTTCCATCTACCCTCTACAATAACCAGTTCAAATCCAAATCCAAACCACCAATCCAAAAAAATACAAACCACTCATCCAAACCACCCATCCAAACCACCCATCCAAACCACCAACAAGGGTTAAAAGAGGTATCAGTACCCTCAGGCCAGAAGGCCTTGTTGGAGGAACATGTTCTTCAACGCAGTTGCAAGGACCCATCAATCAAGTCTTAACCTGTTGGAACCTTGACTAAACATACACCGAAAGGGGAAATTCGGAAAATAACAAGGTCACAAGCTTGGATTTGAGCAAGTGAGTCAAGCTTGCTTTCAGCATCATATATGTTTGGCTTTGGCAGGGTAACTTGTAAACAGCCATGGGCAAACAACGAACTGATGGGGGTGCAACCGTGATTTTAGTGGTTTATAACCATGGCGTCTGATGCTTCGATTCAATGGCATTGGAGGTCGTGTTTTAGTTGTTATGTCCACATCAAGACGCAACATACTTAGTATGTGGTTGGTAACCATGGCAATCCCGCATGTCCTATAGTTCTAAGTCCCCTAGGTTAGAACAAACCTTGCCACTCATCTACCTTGCCCTTAAAGTACGGAGCTGCCCTCGCGCTGACATGAAAGCTCCCAAGTGGCCAATGGAACTAAGTCCTACAAAGTCGTGGGAGCTTCCACGCTCAGGGAGGGTAAGTGACAAGCTGTAAGATGCATAGTATGTTCTTGTATGCAAATATATACACATATATATAGTATACCCAATCAAAGCTAGCATACGTCATATGACAGGAAGGCACCCAAAGAAGCCGTGTCAGGATTTTGTCTGAGACCTTGTGAGGCACAACAAGCAAACGAACACAAGCACACCAGCAAGCAAATAAGAGCCACAAGAAACAACGAAGCAAATAAACAAAGAAACAGAGAACACATATACAAAGAAACAAATCATAAACAAACAAACATTGAACCAACCAACCAACCAAGCAACCAACCAACCCACCCACCAACCAAACAAGCAAGCCAGCAAGCAAGTTCAAGCAAGCAAGTTCAAGCAAGCAAGCAAATTCAAGCAAGCAAGTTCAAGCAAGCAAGTTCAAGCAAGTTCAAGCAAGTTCACGCAAGCAAGCAAGCAAGCAAGCAAGCAAGCAAGCAAGCAAGCAAGCAAGCAAGCAAGCAAGCAAGCAAGCAGGCAGGCAAGCAAACAACCACGCACGCACGCACGCACGCACGCACGCACGCACGCACGCACGCACGCACGCACGCACGCACGCACGCATGCAAATTCAAGCAAGCAAGCAAGCAAGCAAGCAAGCACGCATGCAAGTTCAAGCAAGCAAGCAAGCAAGCAAGCAAGCAAGCAAGCAAGCAAGCAAGCAAGCAAGCAAGCAAGCAAGCAAGCAAGCAAGCAAGCAAGCAAGCAAGCAAGCAAGCAAGCAAGCAAAAGCAAGCACAAGCAAGCACAAGCAAGCACAAGCAAGCACAAGCAAGCACAAACAAGCACAAGCAAGCACAAGCAAGCAAGCAAGCAAGCAAGCAAGCAAGCAAGCAAGCTAGCTAGCTAGCTAGCAAGCTAGCTCAAGCAAGCAAGTTCAAGCAAGCAAGCAGGCAAAAAAAACAACAACTAACTCAACAAACAAAATAACAAACAACTAAACAAGCTCGCAAGTAAACAAACAAGCGACACGCATCCCCTATTAGGCGGGTCCCCAACAACCACAGGCTTAAGTTAGCTTTCTCCGCACTCCTTACCGATTTTGACCAACGCGTTAATCTTGCCTGCCATTTGGGACGTTTTTGGGGTGGCCAGCATTCAATGAAGATTTCGAAGCAATGTACCTCACTTCAGACTTGAATTCACAATTCGGAAACGAGACATACCTAAGCAAAGGACCTTCATCATTGGTGAGCTTGTTTTACAGCACACAGCTCGTTTAAAAAAAAAAAGGCCTCTGTCTTCGTTCTCGCCAATCTCACCGTTCTCGCCATTCTCGTTCGGTGTGCTAGTGGCGGACCTAAGTCGAGACCGGTGAGGGCTTCAGAGACGAACCTGATCTCTCGAAAAGTCTCACTTGAGGCTAAGAAAAAACCAGACTTGATGTTTGCCACTAAAACAATGCTCCTTAAACCTTGACTGGAATTCGGACCCTGCCGCAAACTACATGTTTTGCCTGGTTTGTGGAAAGCAAAGGCAATGCTTAAAAGGGGAGAAACAGAAATCAAAAGGGAAGCTCATTCTGGGGAAGACACATGTTCAGACTGAAACCCTTTGATCAAAAAGCTTACTGAAAATGAATCTTCCTTGAACCAAAGTCCAGAAACTCGGGCAGTCCGAAGCTGCCTCAAGACGGCAACGCCCTATGGTTTAATTATACAACAACAATATAGTCATAGAAAGGATATATACCCTATGTTCCTCGAACATAGTGGCTTGCGCAACGTGGTTATAAATATGTGCTGAAGGAGCTACTGTAATCCTTATCAGACCAGACAATTCGTAGAACTGCCGCGCTGCCAATTTGGGAGAACAATGAAAAAGGTATCCTAGTGGCATGAGAAATGGTGGTGAATCCCCAATTGACTGTCAATTCGAGACACGGCCAAGAAAGTTCCAGGAACCCGCCCCCTCACACCACTCTTTACCGCGACTGCCCTTCCAACCGTTGAAATTTCTCCGTGAACGGTTCCTCGCCATACAGGGCTTCCTACTTTCAAGCTTGAGCGGGCATCCGTACCTAGAGTCTCCATGACCCTTAAACAATGGGTCCATGACCCCTGAATTTTGGGTCATGACCCCATTTTTTAAGGGTCATGGAGACTCCAGGTAGGGCAACCCGGCCCCTTCCGCCGCTTGAAAACCGGTGAGTCCTATCGGGATGTTTTTGGCTGAAAGCGGTCGGCCAAAACCGTTGTTCCGTGGCATGCGGTACCTGCCGCCTTGGGGGAGGGGGGAGGTGGGATGGTCGAAAACGGTGTGTTTCCTTGGTTTTACAGAAAGCTGCAAAAAGGCAACAGCCTCAAGAGAGTTGGGTTGCTCTTACTCTCTGAGCAAAAGGTCTAGCCTTTCGTAGGTTTCATGGAAAATCCATTCATTCCGAAAGGTGTAACTATACCTAGAGTCTCCATGACCCCTTAATTTTGGGTAATGACCCCATTTTTTAAGGGTCATGGAGACTCCAGGTACTTGTAAGGGGCCATCCGGTCGCAATTCTGGTACTATAACAAGTTCGAGCGAGCGGCACGAGATGGACTGAAAATTGTCAAAAGAGTAGCTTCTCTTGTCTTCCATTTGGTGGCCCCAGGGGAAAAAAACTTTTTCCCAGCAGTTACGAATTCCTTTTAAGACCAACAAGGGAAAATTAAAGCATATTCTTAAGCAAATGGAGGTTGTGACGGTGACCTTTGTTTTCGGCGCGGCAGTTTTCTTGTTTTCGGCGATGGGAGCTGACCCAATATAGCAGCACACGGGGGCCCATGACTCTTGCGACCGCGCGAGTCTGCTTTCCGGGAGCTGCAATCTACGGACCTTTCGGACATGGGGGTTTCAAGGGATGCGGCGTAAAACCAGAAGGTGAATGGGACAATTTGGACCACTGGCCCGCCTCAGCTTCAACCTCAAACTTTCAATCCATGTGGATGGACGAAATCTGCTTCTCGCACCACTGAGAAACCATGGTTGAAACCAGAAGGTTTGTTGGTCTTTACAGAGAAATCATCATTCCAGGGTTTCTTAGGTGGTGCAAAATGGAGATCGTCCACCCACAGTATGATGGTCCTGCTGCAAACCTAAAACACATTGAAACAAGTAAAGTGCATAAGAGAAGGTCCCTGTCGTTTTGGGGGCATGCAAATCGAGCTAAATCAGCCTCGTTGTCCTTTCGCCAAGAAGCTCCCGTTCAGGCTCATCAGAGACAGCCCTCCTCGGAAAATTGGTCCCGTTTTGGGCAAGGAAGGTGCGCTACATCCGTCCTATGGTTTCCAAGGGCCTGCCCCAAAAGAGCCCCAACCAATCCGAATGGGGGCTTTTAGCGCCAAATAGTGCCTAATATATTCACCATATACAAGCTGATATTATAATTAATGTGTGTGCACATGAAGCACAGTCGAAGTTGCTTGCTTGCGGTTCTTTCGTGGCTTCAGTTTGTGAGCCCCTATCATCTTCATGTGTTTTGAGTTGTCTTCCAAGCTTCAAATATAAGATAATGCAAGTACAGAGTTGCGGAAATAGGAAGGAAGGAAGGAAGGAAGGAAGGAAGGAAGGAAGGAAGGAAGGAAGGAAGGAAGGAAAGCAGGGTAGAAAGACAGGGAGGGAGGGAGGGAGGGAGGGAGGAGGGAGAGGAAGCAAGGGGGTAGGAAGGCAGCAAGCTGAAAAATGGGCTAGAATCACCTTGGGGCCATGCCGACGTCACAGAGAGGACGGAGAGTCACTCCACCACGCATGCCCCCCCCTCCCCCCCCGCCCGCAAAGCAATAGTAACCTGCCAAACCGAGGACCTTTCGTCACTTGAAGTATTGGGCCACCGTATGCCACCGTATCTCTTTTCCTAGACCTGCGCGTGCTTCTGATTTCTTTTGTCCAATCCAACGTGTAAAGTCTTCTACGTAGGTGTTGGTTTCCTATGGTTCCCTTCAAAACCACCCACAAGGGGATCCCTATCTTTTTTTATTCCTAGGGCCCATCATCCCAGGTTGCAACAGGAAAAGTGGAACTGAGGTAGTTGTCTTGCACCCTCACTTCCCAAGAGTTGACGTGTCTATACCTCACTTTCAGAACGACAAAATCCAACCCTAAGAATAATTGAACCCCGCAAAGGCCCTTTGCGAGGTCCAAACCCTTCCAATTGAGATACCATTCCCCCTCTAATGGAGGCTCCAATGATGATTAGGACTGAATGCACATGCGTTCAACCCCAATCCATATTATTGGGAAACCAAAAAACAACTTGTCGCAATCCAAGGTAAGGATAAATGATTATGATTGTCAAGGCCACATTTCCATGACAAGGTCCCATAAGAGGACCCCCCTTGGCCAAAGTGTATGCCGACGACTGTTGCATCTGGGTCGAGGGCCTTATTCGGACAGGGCAACCCCCACAAATGGTGGGGTCTCCTTTGGTTTCCCACACCCACACAGCGAAAATCCTGAGTCTCGATTCGAAAGACGAGCCAGGCCCCCAAAGTACCTTTGGGCAGCACGCGACTGGTGCCAAGACTCATGGCAGGTGTCCGCGCCAAGCCACCTGGCACTGAGAAATTGTGCATCGGTCGTGTGTTGAAGGACCCAACTCACCGTGTTTTCCACCCCGAGGATTTGCTTGGACCTTATTATATATATATGAGGGCTGTTGACCCAAACAGCAAATCCTGAAATATGATCTTGCGACCCAAACACCCTCGTCCATGTTCCCAAAGCAGCACACCCAAGTTGGGACTTAACGGTATAGGTCTTCTTTACTCAGACACGAAGCCGCTGCATTTCCTACCTACAGAAAGCAACCAACAATCATGTTCCGTTCTTTGGACGGTGTTTCAAGGAAAGGCCAAACGATCAACGGGCCCGCACCACCCCAAACCTGAACTGCTTTCGGCGCCGTTTGCTGCAAGAAGCCGAACAGCCAAACCCGCCTAGTCGGGAAGTGAGAGCACCTCAGTCCGTTTCTCTGTTCATGGTAACATGGTATCCACCGTTGACAGGGATGGATCTTGTCACAGGCTGGGAACCTCATGAAACTCCTAGCTCGTCTTTCGGCCGGCCTGAGACACCTAATGTTGCGCCTGCAGGAGAGTATCTGGAGCATTTATTCCCAACAGGCACCCTCGGGTGGGTTCTATGTTGGCCACCCAAAGTCTGTAAAATAAAAAAAATGGGTGCCCAAGTCTCAAGTAAGCGAACCACAAGCCATGGCAAGCTTTATTTGGCCCCTCGTTCCCTTGCAATATTTAAGGAATCAACTGTCCTCCAGGGCATTTTGGCGAACCTTACCACTTGGGCGCCCCTCGCCTGGCGACAGGTTGCCTCGCCCTTTTGGTTGAGATGAGATCGAAAATGTGGACCAGTTTGGGTTCCATAGAACAGATTACAAACAACACCAAGTCAAATTAACATTCTAGGAAACGGCTTGGATGCGTTTGTTGTGGATTTCACCTGTTGTGCCCCCTGTTAGCAATCTGTTAGTACTCTTTTAGTATCCTAAGGAGTGCATCCACAAAAGCCACATCCAAAACCGCTTTCTGGAAACATGGCTTGCTCAAGAAGGCGGTCACCCAAAAGGAGATTCCTCTATAAGTTGTGTTTTTTCAGGTTCCATGTTGATCTGTGGGAGAGCAATGCAAATCTGCGAACAAGACTGGAACCCAAGTAAACGATCTTGGGCAAGCTCGGTACCCTTTGAGCTCGTTTAAAACGTGCGCAAACAGCTCCCTTCAAGCATCCTCCACACTGTCAACGCACAGAGCGATGCTTAAAGGACCGTCCATGGGGTTCCAGAGAATCGACATATTTTCAAGCCCGTGGCACCCCAACGAATCTGGGTGCACGTTGAACAAGTAGGGGTTGTCTCAAAAAGTTTGACCCTTTAACAAGTAGTGTCCTTTTTGGTTGCCCTTTAAAGCCCATCCAAAACGAGTACCTCAAACAACACAACCCAAATTGTCCGGCGTTGCAACCGCGAATGGATCGGAATCCGATTTTCCTGAGCTCAAAACCTACTGCTACAAGTCGAACGTTCAGCGGTTTAGTGGAAACTACCATGAAACCCTAAGCTAAAAAACAAAACAAAAACACACACGAAGGGATGGCTGCGACCAAGAAACACACTCCCCCTCGAATTTCGCACCCTGCACTCGCGAACATGTTCAAAGGCGCTGATGGCTGGCAGCGTCGCCCGGAGCTTGTCGCAGGCACCAGGCGCGCGGGCAGGCGGCTCCTCAGGACTCACCGCATAGATGTCCTTTTCGGGGAAATAGATAAACCAACCAAAAAGGACACCTATGACTCTCCGTGGCATCCCTGTTGTCAACTTCCAAAACCCTGATGTCAACTTCCACGCCTGGAAAGGTAGGCTGAAGCACAGTGCGCTGTTCAAGAGCTCCGGAGAAATAACCAAACAACTATGTGTCAGCTATCCTCGACACCCTCGCAATTGACATGATACCGTCGATGGGTGAATCCAGCTTGCCTGCGATGGACAAAGTCCTATCAATGAGACGAACCACCTATTAACTAATATCAACTTCTGCCTTGCATGGCTCGTTCATTACGAGTTCCTAAGCAACTGCAAGCAAACCAAACCAAATGAAACCAAACCAAGTGACTTGGGGTTGTAAGGAAGCCCCATACCCGTTTAATTGACCCTCAACACCCTTATCGTTTTCCTTATCGTTCTACAGGTCCTTGGAGACATCGGTATTGGATGAAATTCTGTCGAAATAGTCGCAGTAGTAGTCCTAGTAGTAGTAGTAGTAGTAGTAGTAGTAGTTGTTGTTGTTGTTGTTGTTGTTGTCGTCGTCGTCGTAGTAGTAGCAGTAACAATTGTAGTGGTAGTAGTAGTAGTAGTAGTAGTAGTAGTAGTAGTAGTAGTAGTAGTAGTAGTAGTAGTAACAGTAGCAGTAGTAGTAGTAGTACTCCTAGTGTAGTAGTTGTAATTGCAGTAGTACTAGTAGGAAAAATTACAGGCGTTCCATGCACCTCCCCTCCGGACGAAGCCTTACATAACGCAAAGGCACAGGGTTTGCTCCGCAATCCGAGGCCGCGGCCGCCGCTTTGACCTCGATCCTCCACCACTCCTTCCTGAAGTCGAGGAAGGACTTTTTTCGGGTCGGTCGCCTTTGGGGCTTTTGGGTCGGGTTTCTTGGCTTTTCCCGTTAAATTCCCATTAATTACCAACAGGTGCGCCCTTAAATGTTTTGTTTTTGCCTTTGGATTTCCTCTAAATACCAAGCAGAAGGGGTACTTAAGGTTAGAACCACCAGCCAAAAGTGGTTGTTGGACGAAAACCAAAGGACACCACCCAATTTTTTTGGGTCGCTATTGTGATATAGCCATGTGGCTGTCCGTTTCGTGTAAGGAATATGACTTGAAGGACCTCAAATGTTGACTCCGCGAGAAAAACAACGTGGATGCCTCTCGTGGCACTTTGAACTGTCCTCATTCTCCTTGGTTGACGTTGGAAGGGGATCAAAAAACTAAATTTTAGTAGTTGAGTGGGGATTTCCCACTAAACCACAATAAGAAAAATGTAAAATGTGTCCCAACAACCATGTCTCAGTGGTATGCTTCGACAAACTGGCTTCTTAGATCCACATTGCAGACAAGTTGTCCTATCAAAACTAGTCCAAGGCGGTCAACGGCGCGGAAAGGCAGGGTGCCTTGCCCCCAGTAAAACTCCAGCAACCCCCTCAACCTGGGGTAGTGCGCATGGTTTGTGTCGGGGGAAAAAGATGGTTTCAGCCGAAAGGGATTCCAAGTGAATCGACAAACACATTATCCTTGTTCGTCCAGGCAAGCCACTATAGTAGAAACCTGGGGGGAACCACCATTGCAAACTAAAGGAAACATCCAGTGGCGTCCTCGCAGGGCTTAGGTTTACTCTGGCGTTGTGCTTGCTCGAGAAAGAACTATGAAGGGGTTTAGTCTTAACCTGAGCCTCGCTTACACATCTAGTTCGAACCCATCCCCAATCACACATCCTACGCGTGCACATTATTGGCTTCCCAGTTGCGAATACACAA
The DNA here is from genome assembly GCA_963377175.1 of Effrenium voratum. Lineage (NCBI taxonomy): Eukaryota > Dinophyceae > Suessiales > Symbiodiniaceae > Effrenium > Effrenium voratum. Next base: position 444,686 of record CAUJNA010003221.1, read on the forward strand.
ACGAGGTTTGTGAGACCGAAATGACCTTTTCAGCTTTCTGACATAACCTTCCGACTGGAATAACCTTTGAAAGGGTGTTTCGAACATGACGACAGTTGCCAACCATGTATTGGCAAAAGGGGTTCTATACTTCTTGAAGTGGCTCTTTGCACCAACCGGATAATTTTCAGATCAGAGAGGTGTCTCAAACCTTTCCTATCCGCAATATATGTCCCACGTGTTCTCTTTGAGTTCGCCCATGTCAAGCCCAATGAATAGACAATCGGGACCAAAGCTCATTGGATTGGTGCCGGGGTGGCCTTTGCCCCAAAGTTCACATCTTCTGCGTCATTTTCCCAAACCAAATGTGAGTGGCAACGCTATACGCATGTCCAAACAAAGCCCCTGCGCTTCTCTGGGTTGCGCTTCGATGATGAGAAGTCCGAATCGCAATGTTAGGCGATTCGTTTCAAGTAGACAAGGGTACGCGTTTGGCAAAACACGCATTTGTCCAACCCAGAGATCGTCCTGAGCCCAATTTCAGTGAGATCCTCAAAACTTTTTGTGGTTGTTCATTGGGAAGCGCCACGCCCCCAGAAGTCTTTTGAAGAACACCTCTTAACATGCAACTCACTTCCTACTTCCTGAGTGGGTTGGCCAAAACAAGTCCAATATGTTTGCCACTAAAATGGCCCAAACCCCCAAAAATTATTATAAAGTCCGAAACGGAGCTGGGGGTTCCCTTTGGCACACGCTTGACTTCGCGTTTTTCGGCTCCCCCGGATCGCGCCCGCGATCGGAGCGAGGGGCTTGTTGGGCAGCTTCCCCAGCTTCTGGAGCTCCGTGAGCCGGGCCTCCAGCTTCTTCATTAGGATGTCCTCATCGCCCTCGCGCTCCGCGGTGAGAACGGGGGGCCCCCGCAGTTACGCGCCGGGTAAAAACGCGAAGCAACGGGCCCGTGGGGTAAGCGGAAGAAGAAAAACTAGGTGGGAATGAGGGAATGACCCCGAGATAAACCGTTTTTTTGGTGGTTTGCTTGAAGGGGTATGCGTGGGGTATGCGTGGGGTACGCGGCAAAGGGTATGCGGCAACAGAGGTACTTATCCGAGGCGAGCGGAGAAAAAAAGACTGGCTGGGAATGAAGGAATGAGCCCGAGATAAACATGTTTTGTGGTTTCCTTGAAGGGGGACCCGCGCGGTATGCATGGGGTATGCGGCATGCGGTGGGCTACGCGGCAACGGGGTACCCGTGCGGAAGAAAAGAACCGCTGGTGCGATGGGTAGGAAATGTGGGAATCAGCCCGAGATAAATCTGGCTCATTCCCTCATTCCCTACTCTGAGCATTAGCAAGAAAAGGGGGGCGACTTCTTGGTGAGAGGTGGTTGGTTAATGGTGATTCATATCAGGGTTCAGCGACTCCGCCTGTTTAAACCATGGTTGACAACACTTCCTGTTTAAACAACCTTGTGTTGCGGCAGACATGGGTCTGGTTCTTCAAGGCCTATCCTGTCTCATACATCCAATCGAATTGTCAGGCTTAGTAGCGGACAATATTGCAGTCTGAAAAAACAACTGCAGACATGGTGGGATGAGAACCATGGTTCTGACCTCTGAGCTGCACTTGTTCGACCTTCAAATAAAGGAACCCAAAGTGCCAAGTGTTCATCCTTTGCACTGTCCGGACTTGGCAGGCTTTGAGGACATTGCCTCGTTGGCTTGCTGCTTCTCCAGTTCCGGCAATGAGTTGGAGTAAGGCCTATCTGAATCATATCACCCGTTTCGTTTCGGGGATCTTCCGCTTTCCAGAAGCCCTGAAAGGATTCCCTCACAGAACCTGCCATTGGTGCCAGTGGTTTAGAGCCCGGTGGAATGGATTCGGAGTTCTTCAGCCCTGGCTCTAGAGGGTAATTAAATCAGATTTTCCCACCGGAGCAAGAGAACCTAAAGGGGTGCTGAGAACCAGCCACTTGGCCAATTTGGCGCGCGAACCCACCACTGGAAGTTCAAACCCTGAACCAAACCCATCGTCAGAAGTTGGTCACCTCCCTGGAACAGTGCCTGGGCTTCTTGAGAGACACCCTTTTTGGGGTCTCCCAGGGAAGCGAAAAGATCACAACTTTGCAGGTCCCCTTTTTTGGCACGTGCCCCAATGCCAAAGGTCCGTCTCAAACTTTGACCCAAAGGCTTAAAGATGGGTTGCTCAAATGCTTGAGTGTCTTGGCTTTACCCCAAAGCCGCTGGTGAGTTTGCAAGTTTTCTATAGGAGGCAAGTGTTCAATGGGAGTCTCGGACCAGCCTCTCTATTGGAACAGGGTCTAACTGCTCCACGTTGCCAACGCACACCCCGGCGTGCTACGGTCCCTTATTGGACATACTTCTGCCTCCCTAGCCTCATGCAGAGAACCAAGGACAGGTGACATTTGGACAAACCTTTTCATGGGAGGGGAGGGGGGAGTGCCAAAATTTAGGACGCTTTGTGGCATCCCCTTTGAAAGAGCGCGGCACAAGGCGGCACCAGGTTCCAAATAGGGCCATGATGTTGACAAACCCCCAAATATTGGCTTGTCTTAATTTCGGGGGTACCCCGAAGTGCGTGCTTGCTACGCACCATCCAGGAAGGGCAACTCTTGTTGTTGCGGGGTGCTGGTTTGGCTTTTCTTGAAGAATCAAACTAACAATTCACCAGTTTCGCTTGGCTTCCGCCATCCCGTTCCTGCCTTGAAGCGGGTCATGATCTGCCAGGTAAGCCGGCTCTCTCGTGAGGGAAGTGGGATTTTGGGGGTGCCCTATTTTGAGACAGCCCATTCTGTGGGCAGGCATTGAGATATGGGGACCTTACTCATTCACATTCTTTGGAGGGACTTCTGCGTCCCATTCCGAAGGTGCTATCTTGGGGAGGGAACTGGCTAGCATGAATTCCCCTGATGGTCAGGTCACCCCATGTTTCAAGGGTTGTGGAGAGGTACAATGATCTTTTTCAAGTGAAAGTCCAGCTCGAAGTGAGGCAAACCTTTGGGCTTCTCGGGGGATATCTCAGGAGCTGAGAAGCTGCCATGCTCGCAAAGGGCAAGCCTTTGAGATACTGCGGGATTGGATTCGGCTACCCGTTAATTGGTAGTGTGGATGGGGAACAAACCGCCAAACCAAGCCACCTTATTTAGGCAAAGGTGCGGTATGCCCTGGAATGACCGTCAACGTGGCCAAACAACAATTATGCCATGTCGCGAAGTGCACAGCTCGTGGGACTGTTCTTTCCGAAAAATGAGAAAGTCCAAATCTATCCTGCACGCTGGATGGCCTCATGCCACAAGGAAAGCAATTCCACTCTCAGACAACTAACATGAAACCCAACCACTCCAGCACACTCCAAAAGCAGCAAGCCCTGTCAACACGGATCACCCCCGCTTTAGGTGAAGTGGGATTTACCCTCCCCTAGACTACTTTAGATATTTTCTCTTCATCATCAACCTGTGTCCATTAAATCCTCCAGACAGGGCACCTCTCACTTTTCTGAGTCCGAAAGGAGCGTCTGCTCTCCTTTTCTAACAACACCCCCAACAAAAAAGTAAACCCGACAGGTACTCATATCAAATTGGGCAACACAACTGGCCAAGGAGTTGTTTGTTCCATTGACAAAGTCAGCCCCCCCAAGTGAGTCAAATAACAAAACCCGGTACACAAATGGTCGACCTTGAACCATGCTTCAAGAACCAAGAAGGCGGATATCCGCAGCTATTTATGGCAAGGGGATCGTCCCTTACTAGCCTTCATCTACCCGGGTTTTGATTGTGGCTCAAGTGGTTTGTTTAAAGGGACCAACAAAAACACGCTATGACTAAGCCCTCCCCCCCAAACAGAAAAATCTGAATGACCCCAGCAAGCACTTGGGCTGCTCCTGGAGTTTCTCAAACTCTAAAATTGATAGTGGCTTGGAGTTTCAACTTCCACTAAGCCGACTACAAACTACTAAAAAACTGACTTCCACTATACAAACTACAAACTACTAAAAACCTAAGGAACCGGATGACTTCCACAAAACCAACCACAAACTACTAAAAACTACTCAAAACCTTCTGAGCCCTACTAGCTTGGACCCACCAAGCCTCGTTTTCACCGCTTCCGTCATTCCAGCCTTCAGGAGGCTATCCCGGTAGGTGACTCGGCAGTCGCAGAGCGTAATGGCGCGGATGGTGGCCGTGCGCCGGGCGAGCACCGGGTTCTTGCAGAGGGCCTCGAGTTGTTCAAGGTTTTGCACCGGGCTGAGGGGAAAAAAAGCAAACAAATTTGCTGACCTTACTGACCTTACTTCGATTTCTTCTTCTTCTTTTTCTTGGCGCCGGGCGAAGGGGAAACCAAACATCTGGGATAAAACGGCGGATCTCCGCACCCATGGCAAGGGGCTGGTCCCTTGAGCTTCATTTACCTGGGTTCTGATTGATTGTGGCTCGTATGGCGTGTCTTCTGAGAACCAAAACACAAAAAGGTTTTACAGGGATACTGCGATACCAAAAGAACTCGCTTTCTGGGACACACAAACGAAATGGGATTGCCGTTTTCTGAGGGTAGGGGTCCCGTAAGAAACAAATGGACGAAATCCGCATAAGCTACAAGGTGGTTTGTCCCAGTCTTCACAGGGGTTTATCCATCCCACCTAGTTCAGGATTTTATCCATCCACAGTAGGGATGTTTCCTCATATGGTCTCTATGCAAAAACAAAAAAAAACCTTTTTTGCGCCAGATCCCGTGGTGTGTTCTTTTCCGCTATGGTTTGGACAGCTGGTTTGTTCCCCCTTTCTTTCTTTGGGGCGGGGGGTCAGAATGCTTCAGCTTCCCTATTGGTGGTTTGGAGCACGGAGGTTTGGACGGTTAAAATCCCCACATCAATTTCAAACCACCAGCCAAGGGTACCTGAATGCTGCTTCAGTTGTTGTTGTACCATGCTGAGGCTTACAAAATCCGATTTACCGACCCGCCAAATTTAAAGTCGGGTTTCATCCACTGGTGCGATTTTCGGAGGGGAAACGCCGAAAACCATAGGGATCTCCCTCAGAACAGGATTCAGATTTCTGGAATGGCATTCTGTGGAGCTTTCCTGTAAGCACCAACCAAATTTCATAGGATTCAGTCCCCTGGAATGGCATTGTTCGGAACTTTCCTTTAAGCACTAACCAAATTTCCCGTGGCATTTTTGGGCTTTCCTTTAAGCACCAACCTTAAATTTCCATCTAGAAAACAAGCCCAGCCCCGGATTACCCTAAACAAGACCCTCCCGAAGCCCATGCCCAAGGAAATCCCCAAATGCGGCGAAGTGAAATCGGGAGACCGTTAACCCTTCCCGACCCTGGTACTTCCCTTTGAGTAGCTTGGGCCAAGTTGGGGGCTGTACACAGGTGTATGTTATTAATATATATTATATATATATATATATATATTGCCTCTTCGAAATCCCCGGGGGCCTAATCACAATCCGTAATGCGCTGTTTTAGCTGGTAAACCCCCTAATCCGTAATCCGCGCGGTTTATCGCCATTCCAAGTGGGCCTGACAAAGCCTCACATCCACGACTCCATCCTGGAAAAGTGACCCCACTGGGGCCCTTTCACATGCCCTAGTGTCATTTTCGGGCGAAACGCCCCTTAAAAAGCTGAAAAGCAGTTCCCTCACAATGTAGTTGGGTGTCCTACACCAAAACGGTCTATTCCGTAAACCACGCAATCCGTAATCCGCTAATCATTGGGGATTAGGTTTGGGACAGGTTAGTATATTTCGACAAAATATAAAAGCATATCCCAGTTAAGTACTTCTGGCCTCATTATTTGACCCGCTTCTAAAGTCATCTCCCAACTAGTCATTTCCCAATCAGTCCGAAAGGGGAAGTAATAACTCCAACAAAATAGATCTACCCCGTTTAGGCCCCTTCAAACCGCCCTTTGGATTCCTTGGGAGTTGCAACAAATCTCTAGGGGTTGATTCCCCATTCTTTTCAACCATTGTTCCTTTCAAAAACTGATCGCTGTGATTTTCTCCTGTTTTTTTTAATCGTTTCCTGAAAAAATGATTTTTCTGGAAAGAGTGCAGACAAAAAAGACGGATCCCTGGAAAGAAGGATTCCTGATGGTACCTTCCCTAGAATATTCCCATCCTGCCAAAAGAATGGCCCAGGTCCTCCAGTAGAGAGCTTAGAATAAGTTGGTACCGTTTCTGTTTCCTGGTTTGTCTATTTTAGTAGGGTCCCGAACCCTCCCCCAACCAAAAAAAGAAACGCTAGAAAGGGCACTGTTTTCTGGTTTGTCTATTTTAGGGGAACCCTCCCCCAACCAAAAAAAATACCAACTGTTTTCTGTAGTCTATGCTAGTATGGGGAACCCTCCCCCCCAAAAAAAAACGGTAGAAAGGGCACCAATTGCTGGGGAAGCCCCGCCCCTCTACTCCCCGCTATCACGGCTTCGGCTTGGGCGCGGCGATCTCCCCGAAGACGGCGCCGTCCGCCAAAGTGCAGACGCACGTGTCCCCGATGAGCACCTCCACCTCCCCCCGGTGCAAGATGTACATACCTCGGTCCGGATTGTTTTTTTTCATGGGTCAAAGACTCAAAAAGACCCAAATGCTGGCGATTGTTTTTTCCAGGCTTTTTTTACTTGGAAGAAAAAAGGTATGTCAAGATGTACATACCTAAGTGGTTTTTGTTTTGCTTGCCCCAGGACCCCAATAGCTTGAGGTCTTTTACCCCAACGTTTTGGTGTGAGGTCGGATAGGGTTGACTTGGCTCTTGGCATCCCAAAAATATGTTCCACCCAAAACCAAGGGGTTACAAGTTTACGAGCCAAGCCGAAGTTTTGAATGGAAGTCGGCTCCCCTGAGGGCAGAAACATGAAAAAACAAGAAACCTAGAGGAGGAAATCTGGTCGTTGAAGGCCAATAAACCCTCAGTTTTGCGGCGTTTGAGTGCGACTCAAAGTCTCAAAGACCCAACCCAAGTCTTTCTGCAGCAAAAAGGCTTCCCCCTTCCAAAACCCTTCCGTCAGCTTTCATGATTGGACAAAAACAGAAAGACATCCCGTTCATTGGGCGTTTGGGGGGGGGTTCTGAGTAAGCGACCAACCCAGAAGTTGTCTGCACGATGGTCCCAGTTGATTTTCTGCAGAATCACTAGTTGATTCTTGATCGATCGAATTGCCAACATCCCCATACATGTCCAGTATCAGGTTCCTCCGGGGGGGGGAGGGACCAACCCAACTTCATGGTCAATGGTTTGCATGCTAGAAAAACAACTTGGGTGAGTCTCTCAACGTTTGTTTCATGCTGGAAAGCTGCAGGGGGCTAAACAATTACACACAGTCTTCATTTTATGAGCATTGACTGAAATTTGGTTCTAAAATACCCCACGACCGTCTTCTGCGACTTTTGACCCTTGCACATGGTTCCTGAAAGGACACATCCAAACTCCACTTGATTTACAAGGGGCCCCTCTACTTGGCCAAAGTGCTTTCTTGACTGACCCACATGTGTTCTGACAGGAGCCAAACTCTGGGGTACAACCGATTCTTCATCTTTATATCTAATTTCACATGTCTATCCTGCCTAGCTACGACATAGACCCCCTCTGGGGTCTTTTGCCGGGACCCTTCAATCTCAAAAGAAAAATGCACAGACCCAAAGCGAAGGGACCTAGTGAAAGGCTGGCAGAAGGCTGGTGCCTTTCGGTGAGAACCAAAGGAAACTCGCCGCTCCGATTTGGGCAACTTGACCTCCCCAAAACGTTCCACATCGATCCAGCGGCCAGTCCCGGTCAAGGCGCTATCCCCATACTCCCCCTCCGTAATGATGTTCACGCCTGCGCGTGCTCGTAAAGGCCATCGGCATACATCGATTCTCGTAAAGGAATATGTATATGTTGGTGGGTAATAGTATGAGTAAATGGTCACATAAACTGGTGCACAAATGAGAACAACAATTGGTGCTACATGCACATATGAGTAATTGGTGTCTAAACAAATGAACAAATGAAAGACAGAGTAAATAAACAAAAAAGTAATACATATATATATATATATGATGATTATAATATATACATATCAGCATCCATCGATGAATATAGATACACAAAGAAATGGTTAAAACAAGTAAACAAACCTTTGTTTTTCAACACAAACCAATCATTAACAACTATACAAGTAACTGCACAATACATTAAAGCACACTGCAAGAAACAAAACAACCAACCAACCAACCAACCAACCAACCAAGCAAACAAACAAACAGACAAACAAACACGCAAACACACAAGCAAACAAGCAATCACGCCAAACACACGAACAAACAACCAAACAAACAAACACATACGTGACTACATACATAATTACATGAATACATATAAATGAATACAAACATACATGAATGACTGAAACAACTAAGTATAGATGGATCCATGGATAAAGGGATAGATGGATAGACTGGATAGACAGACAGACAGACAGACAGACAGACAGACAGACAAACTGACTGACAGATACATAGATTATAAAATAGATACGCCTATAACCAACCAACCAACCAACCAACCAACCAACCAACCAACCAACCAACCAACCAACCAACCAACCAACCAACCAACCAACCAACCAACCAACCAACCAACCAACCAACCAACCAACCAACCAACCAACCAACCAACCAACCAACCAACCAACCAACCAACCAACCAACCAACCAACCAACCAACCAACCAACCAACCAACCAACCAACCAACCAACCAACCAACCAACCAACCAACCAACCAACCAACCAACCAAAACAAGCAAACAAACAATCAAACAAACAAAGAAAGAAGCAAACAAACGAGAAACAAACAAGCAAACAAACAAACACCCCCCCCCCCCAAAAAAAAAAGAGGGGGAACACAAAAAAAACAATCACGACGCACCAGACGCACCAGAGGTAAATTAGACACACCAGACCAACCAAACAACAAACATGCACAAAACCGACAAACACATACATGAATGATGTTAAATTGTCACAATGAAACCAGCCCTCTCCAACAGGACATGCTTGGACCAGACTGTTTCCACTGCTTTCAACCAGCTTCTAGCCCTCAAGGGCTTCTTGGATTGGCACATGGCTAAACATGACCCCCCTTGGTTTCAAAACCGCACAAAAGCCCCGCCCCTTGCGGCCGGTGGATGAACGTGGGGTGCTGTGGGAACATGTTGTCACTTGCAGTGTCGGACTGCTTTGGTGGCTTGAGCTTTGAAGGAGCACCCCACCGAAAAGATGCGGGAGGTGGGGTTCAAAATGGAAGGCAAAGTAGGACACAGCTGGCTGCAAGGTAAGATGCTTGGGAGAGTTTTGGCGATGAACTTTGGACCCCTCTCTCGCGCCTGGAGTGAAGAGTCGATGGCTTACCTGCCGGAATCACGGTCATCTCCGTCGCACCGAAAGCACTTGGGATTCTCAAAGGGGAGCCCCCATAATGGCGCAATGGTAATCTTCTGTGGCTCCCTTTCAACCAACCCAAAAAGGGTGCCCGCAAAAAAGGTGAGAAACCCACTTTGGGGTTGGGGACTTGGGAAAAGCAGGGGAGCTGGACTTGTCCAACCACACATGACCCAAGTCATCGACTCCAGCCAGAACTTCGGACTAGGCACAGCGGCTCTAGGGTTTTCCATCTTTCCCCTAGCCCTAAAGAGCCGTCAAGGGACCCAAACGCTTCAAATCACAGGGAAAGACTGTATAGGGACAATCTACAAGGCTTGCCCCCGCAGGAGGAAACACTTGCAAATGGCTTAAAATTGTATCAGACTGCTAATTGCAGTTTGCTTCCCCAAACGAGTGAGTTGGGTGTGAATTGTAAATGGGGACTTGGTGGACATCTTTTAAGCTGGGATTTATGTCCACATCTTTTTTGAGAGGGCTCCCCCCCAAAAAAACAACAACAACAACAACAACAACATGTCAAAACTAGTGAGGGGCCCGCCGAAAAGTCAAATCTGTATTGGACGGGTTTCAGACGGGAACCCACCATGGCCGATGTTCAATGGGAGGAACATCGGAACCAACCAAAAGAAATTCATCCAGGAGTGAATATTAATGTTGACCCAGGATTAATAAACCCGTCCCATTATTGGGGGGGTGTCCCCTCCAAAAGTGATGAATCCCCACTAAAAGGGGACACCCCCCTATTAATCAACCAGGGGTTTATTAGTCCGGAGTTGACATTACTGGCTCCCGGCCATAGCCTGTGGGCATCATTTCTGCTGAATGTCCACCACCTTGGTTCCAACTCTCGAGGTTTGCAGAGGCTCCTATCTGGCAAAGGTTGGACACGAGTCCTCTTGAGACTCTGTCGAAACAAAACGTGCCATTTGCTGGGGTCATGAAATTTCCCTAGGGCCCCCAGACCTTGCTATTTGAGGTCGTTTGGAGTAGGCCCCCAGGCTTGAGGTCTTGAGGCCACAGGTGATCTTATTTTTTGAGTTGCTACCCAAAAAGCAGGCCAGCTTAAAGGGACTGGGCAAACCACCCATGAAAGATGGTTAGAGACAAACCCATTGGGACTTTAAAAGTCAGAAAACGCAGTCACTACTCAGGCCAACAACTGCCTAGGTTGACTGCTTAGGTTGACTAAGGTTGACTCAACTAGCAAGCGCGAACCTGGTGAATTGGTTTCTCCGAGATATGGAAACTAGGGGTTATTGATCACCCAGAGAAAATGCAGGGGTTCTGAGCAAAAATCACACATCTGAGCACAACAAGCAACGAAGGTGGGCTTGTTGAAGCCGCAGTTAGTGTCGACCACAGCATGGACGGCAAGCAAATGCAAAACTATAAATCCGCCGCAACTGTGCCTCTGCCGCACTGCCCACTGGGCCCCACTCCTAGCTGCCCCAGAGCCGTGCCCCAGAGCCGTGCCCCACAAAGGATTGGAACCCCTGTTTCTGGCTTCATCATGTCCCAAACCCCAGGTGGAGCTTCCTCCGCGAAGCGCATGGGACCCCAAAATAGCGTCCCCCAAAAGCAGTGCTCTCAAGAGGGCTTCTTGGATTCCATGCTCCAACAAGGGTATGGGTGTCTCTCGCAGGCGTGTCCCGCCTGTTCTGCGATGGCCTCTACGAACTTCGGGCTGCACTGCTTGAAGAGAGGAACCTCACTGATGGAGCTCTTCCTCAGCCGCCAAAGACTGGGCTGCCCGTTTCAGATCCCCCCCTAAAAGTGAATAACTTTTAGTGAGTGGGTTAAATGGAAATCCAGCCACTAAACCAACTAAAAAGGCTAAAAAAGCTAAGGAACCGGATGCCTGGGAGCCACCAAGAAGACTTCCGTCCGCTTTTCGCGCAGGAACCTTTGGGACTTTGTTCGCATGAACCAAAAAAAGCCGGGCGGAGGTCCCCAAATCCGCTGCTCAAAGTTCGACTTCTCTCTGGCTTAGTGGAAACTGCCACTGAACCCTAAGCATTCAAAAGGCAAAAAAAAACCTTTGGAACCGGATCCTTTTGTTTTGCTTTGCTCCGATGTTCGCGCGAGTTGGGCTTGCAAACCTTAGAGCGCTCGGAGATATGCTTTCCTTGGTGGCGAAATCTGCGAAGCCCTAAAAGTGACGAACTTCTAGTGGTTGTTTAGTACGGAAAACCGTTTCCTTCGTTGGCAAAAAGTTCTCAAGTCCTAACATCCAAGCAACATGAAACAAAGTTTTGAGGTGTGTTTTTGCCAAGGCGAACTCGCGCATGCATCGAAGGGCTTGGTGCGGCAAAATGATTATTCAACCATGGCGAATTCATCTGCAGAATGAGGCGATGTCGCTTTGCCGCGCATAGAACATGGCAACCTGGAACCCAATTGTCGACCGTGTTCTGGAGCTTTCGCGAGCTTTCTCACTGGAAATTCATACGAAACACAGCCACCTCAAAATGAGGAACTTGCAACAGCCACTTTGAGTGGTTAACAGAAGATGTGCCCCCGCTTGGACACCAAAAAGCCCATCAAAGGTGTCGCCTTTTAAAGGGGATACCAAAAAGGGGCCCTGACGAGGGGTATGTGTCCAAAAAGCGGATCCCGCTAAAAAGGTGCTTTTCATTTGGCTTCTCTTTAAAACCACCAGTAATTCCCCAAAAACTCACACACACACACACACACACCCAAGGCGAAATCTATCCTTCAACTACGGCACATTGCGTCCAGCTCGTGCATGCTGCGGGAGTCCATCCTGAGCCCAACGCAGCTGGGAATGTGGCAAACTTTGGCAATTCCATTTGTGGACTGCAATGAGAGCAAACGGCACTTCAACAAAACTACCCATCAATTTCACCTGGAACCTGTTCACATGGAATGGAGCCATCCCATTTCAAGCTGCCATGCCATTTCAACAAACAAATGCAATCAATTTCACCTGGAACCTGTTCACATGGAACGGAGCCATCCCATTTCAAGCTGCCATGCAAACATGTGCAATCACTCAGCCCAAAGGAACCAGAAATATTTCAGGTTCACCTTTTGGTTGACCTTTACCAATGGTTCCCAAACCGTAACCAAAATTTGTCAGCTCCGGTCGATTCGCTGAGATCAACATGACCCAGGTCCCAGGCTCGCGATGTTCGCTGAAGATTCATCCCTTTGGCGGTCCGAAAAGCCCCGGCGGTTGAAAATGAAAGTTCCCCAAGTATATATGTATATATATACATATGTATAATAAATAACTATTTAAGTAAATAAATAAATCACCAAGCTTGAGGCTAGTGGATACGGCACGCGATACAAATAAATCTAGTGACCCCCCCCCAGCCAACGCCCCCCCAGCCCCTGCCCCCCCAAAAAAAAGAGAAATAACAAGCACAAAACAAGTCAAGTCAAGTGGACCCAAAAAACACAAAAGAAGTGGTCACTGCTAGTGGACCCCGGTTCCCCACAAAACCAGAAATATGAGGGCCCTGCAATCATGAAACCAACAACTAACAAAACAACACACAAAAACACCGATACACAAATCTAAGAAAAGGACACCCCCCCTTCCCCCCACCCCAAAAGCAAAAACAATTAGGGTTTAGGGTTTAGGGTTTAAGGAAACACACCCCCGCCGTCAAAGAACAAGAACAACAAACAAAAAGAGAAACAACAAAAATAAACAAAAGAGAAAGAACAGGAGACACACCCCACCCAACAAAACCCAAGCAGCTGCGATAATATTCTTCAACTTTTCGCATCCAAGCTGCCCGTCGCCTTCGATTCTGGGAGGCGCTACCTGGCTCCGAAATGTCCAGGTGAAACCCATTAGGGGTGTTCTAAGAGTCTAGGCGTAACCCCAAAGCAGTTACTCAGATTCGTCAGATTTAGCTTGCTGGGAAGATCAGCCGTGTTTGCTTGACAAAGTCGGCCGTCCCCAAGACGGCGTTGTTGCCCATCTGAGCGGAAAGAAAAGAGAACACGTTTTGGACACCCAACACTGGATTTCTCTGGTCGGCCCCAAAGCTGCATGCATGACTAGTGGCATAAGCAGAATGGGATTGCAAATTGCTCTAAAATCGAGTCAAGCTAAGTCTACTGCAATCTGCACATGTTACGAGAAATGATGAGCCTCATCCTGCGGATCCTTGGAGCCTTCGGCCCGAGGGGGCCCCTTCGGCTGAAGGAGAATATGGCTGTGGTTGGCAACACCGCTTTGGGAATCCCATTTTGGGTTGGTATGTGAATTCACCAACCATTCTAGAACCTATTTTAGTGGGGATTGGGATGTTCACTGGGGGTACAGGAGTTTGACCCATGGCCACATATTTTGGCGGAGCCGAAATGAAGGACGTGCTTCGCCCCACGCCATGGCTCAATTTATCCCGTGAGCTCGACCCAATGACTGTAAACTTGTTTGACGTTGGAAGGGGAGCAAAAACTTAATTTTAGCAGTTAAGTGGGGATTTCCCAATAAACCACAATAAGCAAAAGTGTAAAATGTGTCCCAACAACAATGATGTGAAGGGCTTAAAATCATTAGAATGGGTTGGTGGGGGACTTTGAAGAATCAAGCCGTGACACGGGAACAACATATGAGTAACTACTCAACCTCTCATATTCCCTACCCACCTTGGTGAGCTCGCGTTTCATACCTTTAGCCAGCCGCATGGAACATGAACAGTTAAGCCCACTGGAAAAATAACATAAACAATAATTCAGTAGTGATAGATTCCCTTGAAACGAACAGGGGGAAAATTGAAAAAGACAAAGTCTTAAGCAATAGATTCCCATTAAACCAACAAGGGAAAAACATAATAATAAATGGAAATGGTTTTAAATAATAATCTGGACAACAATGGATTCCCATCTTCGGCAAATGGAAGGAACAGTTGGGAGTCATGCACATGACTTGTGAACGGTGCCACGGGACACCTTGGACAACTCCCATCTGTTTGGTGGACATCATTTGGTGGCTCAATATTCAACCATTGGGCAAACTGCAGGTTTTCGTCTTTGGTTGCATTTACCAAGGTGCCATTTTGGTCTCCATTCAATTGAGCCACAGCCATTGAGCGCTGTAAGGACCTCTGCAAAAAGTGAGAATCACTTTTTGTGGGTTTAATGGAAACCCAAAAAGTTGAAGTCGAAAGATTCAACACAGTAGCAGTCAAGATTAGGTGGGGGTTCGCGTCCAATTGTTTTGCAGGAGATTCCCTCTCTAAAAGCTCATAGGCATATGTGTCAAAGAAGGGGAATCCACTTTTTCCGTCGGCCTGCAATTTGGTTTAAAGGCACAACAACAAGTCTGAACAGGAAACCCTCAAAACGACCAACACCCGTAACGCTGCCCAAGACTAAACCCCTGGTTGATTTTAACTTGAGGGGGGTGTCCCGGTTTAGTGGAGATTCGGACGACTTTTGGAGGAAACACTTGTCCCTGATCTATAAAGTAGGACAAGTCTACTAATCTGGGAATCCCATTCAGATTGACCCCGAATTAACAAACACCAGCTTATGAATATGATGTGTCCCTGGTTTCAGTGGGGATTCAGACCACCGTTGGACGGGGCGGCACCCCCAATTATAAGGACCCCAGATTCATTGACCTGTCCTACTACCACAAACATGCTTCCTCCAAAAGTCGTCCTAAGAAAACAACAACAACAACCAGGGGGTATGAATCTAGGGTTGAACCTCAAAAAAAAACAGAAATATATCATAATTATATATAAACATATATAATATATCCTCTTTTCAAGTTTCCCCCCTTAACAAAAAACAAAAACGCTCAACATCGCTCAACGGTGCTCCTCCGAAAATCCCTGTAAAACACGTGAATGAACCCCCAAAAAACAGACTACTCCGAGGCCGAGGTGCCGCGTTTAGCGTCCGGCTACGCTGCCAGCTGCGCCCGCGGACGTCCGCAGAGTTTCCATCCTGGGCGAAGGAATCGCAGGCCCCTCCTTTTCGTTCTGAGTCAGAGCCATAGCAAAAGCCAGAGGATCCATGGGAAATGGCCCTTACTGGTCAGTGGCCCCGAATTGCCGCGACTGGAGGCTGCAACGGATCATGGCTTGCGCTTGAGTTTCCGTCGACTCCTCTGGCGATCATGAGATCTGCGATCCGGGTTGGTCGCAAAATAGGCAAACGCCCCCACATGGGAGGCACGAGTCCATGTGGCTTCCTTTTGACCAACCACAAAAAAGGTACCCTCAACAAAAGGCGCGCTCAATTCTAGGTCCGCTTGGATGTGGCTTCTGGGGGCAGTGGGTGTCCTGATGTTCCTTCAAAACCCATCCCAAGAAGGTGCTTCTTCTCGTTTTATTTGGGCCTGTTTTTTTTTGGAGCTGGCATTCTCGTCTTTGGTGGGCTTAAAAGGAAACCAAAAGGAAAACCATCCTAGGTCCTCCAGTACCGACTTTTTTATGCAGTCTATTTTAGTAGAACCCTCCCCAACCAAAGGGTGAGAAAGGGCACTACTGGGGGACCTAGTTTCTGTATCACAGTCTGTTTCTGCGATATCCTTGAGTTCAATTCCCATCCCCATAACTATTCTTAGCGCTACTCAGAGGCCTAGCATCCAAAGATGTCTTCCACAGCCGGAGGCTTCGGGCTTCGCGGGGTCTCTGCCCGAGCCCAGGTCTTGGGCCGAATGAGACGAAATAGGCGATTTACTTCCCCCTCTTTGGCGATTTGCCTTGGGTTTTGCCACTTCAAACCCACATGAAGGTGTATCCTGGAGAAAAAACACACATCCAAATGGCGATTTGCCTTTGGTTTTCCCACTTTAAACCAACCTGAAGGTGTATCCTGCAAAAAAAGCACATATCCAAATGGCTTCCCCATGGTTTTCCCACTTTAAACCAACCTAAAGGTGTACCCTGGGGGGAAAAAACACATTCACGCGCGCACACACACACACGCATGTTGTCAAGCTAAGCCTTTCTGTGCCGCCGCAAGCAGGCCATTCGCAGAACTACCCTCCAAAAACCTCCAACAGTGGTGCTTTGCCCCTTGGTTTGCCAATTGAAACCAACCAACAAACGGGTACCCTGCAAAAAACAACACGTAAAACCACCAAACCACCCACCACAACCGGTTGCGGGAAACGAAGAGGCACCGTGCCTCCCCTGCTGACGCAGCCGCGGCGCCGTCTCCGGCTCCTCGAGCCGTCGCCGCGTCTTCGCCTTCGTGGACAAGGACAGCGTGGGCCTCGGCGATCGTCGGCGCTTTGGCCGCGGATTCCGAGTGCCGGATGGTCCACGACCGCTCGTGGACTGGGAAGAGAAAGGAACCAAAGGTTTTATATTTATCCCGGAATTTATAACTGAACTGTGGAGACTGGGGGACTGTGGTTATAGAAAGTTTTAAAACGCGGAAAAATCGCACTACCAGGGTCCCCTGTTCTGAAACTGTGAGACCTCAAACCCTGCAAAGGGGGGACGAGGATCAAACTACCCAAAGGGCACACTTTTCGCCCCCTTGGAAACAAAGAGCAAACCTGCGGTTTGCCCCCTCTTCAATTTTGAGCCACACCCATAGTGCCCCAAACGATTTGGGGTTGATGGGCCTTTGAGGGTCAGGGGACTGATTTTGGCAACGTTTGGTGGGTTTAACCTTCAACCTGGTAGAACCCATTGTCAACTTGTTGTTCTTTGCAACCGCTCTTTATTGGAAGCATACTCAAATGGACGCCCCCAAAAGGCTCACCCTCCAATGGCTTCATCTTTAAACGGAGCGGCCCAGCGAATGTGAGACCTTGTAATCATTCAGCAGCAAAGCTGGGAGAAATATGCTGTGTTCACAGACCAGGGCAAGCTATCTACCTTGCTTACCTTTTCAACCGTTGGTGAGCATAAGGCTTTCTTTGTCTGTGGCAGCCCCCTACTCAGAATGAACAGAATCATCAAAATACAATCCCAACACGTAAAACACATGCCAACATGTGCGAGACTCGCACTTGTGAGGCTGTGGAAATCAGGAGGCTTGCCCCCTGGCAGTAGAATATTGATTATTTCACCAAGGGACCTGCAAATAAAATGAAACCGACCAGCATTGGGAGCAATTGCTTGGCTTGAGCCTGAATTCAGAAGCTTTGACACAGCCTGCTGGTAACATCGGCGGCTCGATGATTCGTCCCTAGTAGACAGCATCTGTGGATTGCACATCAAAACTCGTATTGTTCGACTAACGTGGAACTCCTCACTCCTGTCGGAAAACATCCTTTTTGCTTGGACAACGTTCAACCCTAGTACTTACAGTCTGTTTGGTTGATCATTGTAAGCAAGTAAGATGTTACCAAGGAATCTCCTCTTGCAGGGAAAATCCCCAAGGGGTTCCATGTTTCGTGGATCAAGGCGGGCTATGGGTAGGCCATCAAGTACTAAACCCTGAAGGGGTTGCCCCAGACTTATCCAGGGATATGTGGGGGTTGTCCTATATTCCTTTGCCCGGGATTGGGCCCTTGGGCCGCACTTGCGCGGCACTTGCGCGGACTTGCGCGCGCACAGTGGCGCAGAAACTCGTTTTCGTTGACCTCGGTTTGCGAAGTTTTCGTGTGGATTGCGCGCTAGCTTTTCTAAGCAGTGTGTTCGTCGTTCACACAGCAACCCGCAAAGACTCTTCCCGCTGAGGTCGCTCCGTGGCAGCACCCTTGACCCAACAGAAAGGACAGCAGGCTCTGCCACACGCTTGGACACAGCCTGAAAGAAGGACAGTGCGTGTTGCGGCTGCCTATCCATTGCTTGAACCGCGCCGCTAAGAGCATCCAAGACAGCATGGCTAGACGTCTTGCTGGGGCTTCTCGTGCTTGCGCGCAACTTGCGCGCGGCTTGCGCGCGGCTTGCGCGAATTTTGTCGTGTCAGCTGCCAGTTGCTGATTGTCGAAGTCATGACCGCAGAAGCTTCGGCTTCGTTTGGCGTCTGACTGAAGAAAACGCCGCACCTTTGCAAACAAGCTTGTGACCTACACATGACCCAAGCAACATTCGAAAAGCATAAGTACAGCAAGAAGATATCACCTCCTTTCATGAAGCTAGGCAACATCAGTACATGAAACCCTTCAAAACTGTAACCTTGCGCGTCCCTTGGGCCGCACTTGCGCGCTCCTTGCGCGCGCACAGCTTTTGACAACTTTTACTTCTCCCCGGTCGGCGATAATTAAAACCGAAGACTGGGGTTTTAGGACGGCCCTCATGTATATCTAGCTCCTCCAGTTGAGAGGTTAAAAATAAGGGTACCGTTTCTTTTTTTTCTGCAGTCTATTTTAGTAGGGGAATCCTCCCCAAAAAAGTGAGAAAGGGCACCAATCGCTGGGGGACCTAGGATTGACCCCCTCCCATTACGCCCCTTTCGGAGGTCTTCTTAGCAGGCACCCCAATACTGGGCTGCCCGTTTTCAGATCCCCTGCTAACAGTGACTAACTTGTAGTGGATTAAATTCGGAAACCCAACCACTAAACACTAAAAGGATCTAAAAGGCTGAGGAACCGGATGCCTGGGAGCCACCAAGAATACGGATGTCGGGCTTCCTTGCTGTAGTACTCGCTTCCCCTCACAGGAAGCATTCCTTCGACCGCAACTTCACCCCGCCTCGCAAAGCCCGGGGCCTCCTCGGTGATTGAAATGCCTGCAAAGGGCGACGGTCCGAGCGATCCCGAATTTGGGGTCTAATTTTTTCACTAGGGACGCTTTGGTGGACATCATTTCGGTGGGGATTTATGTCCACCACCCACTTTTGAGGTGGTTCCCCAGTAAAAGTCCTGGCCATTTGGGTGTCTTTGCTTTTTCTGGTGGCTGATTGCCAATTTGCAAAAGTTGTTGACACAGTTTGACTTTTCGCATCCTGTTGAGGATTCCCGTTTACCTTGGTTAAATGGAAATCCAAAGGGACAACGAAGCCATTTTAGCGGCTCTCCTTTTTGGAGACAACCCCATTCCCCTTTCGTGAACATCCCCAAAGGACACTCACGTTGTTGCAACCAAAAGCTGATGCTTACCAGCAAACGGGCGGTGCCGTTCGTATGCAAGGGTCATGACCCGTGGCCATTCCCGCGACAAGCAAAAAAGCAGAGTGGGGCCATGATATGGACGGTTAGGGGTTCTCAATCTCTGAAAATTGGGGTTCCTGCATTTGCTTGAGCCCCCTGGAGTCCCTGGAGAAAATAAACATAATAGTGATAGATTCCCTTTAAAACCAACAAGGAAAAATACAAACATATCTTAACCAAAATGGAAGGCTTGGTCTCCCTTTGGCTTGAGAGTCAAATGCTGGGGCCAGGGGATCCAAGGAAAGCCGGCGAACAAGACAGAAGAACATGGACAGCTTCTGGACGACCGGCGATCGACGTGTCTTTGTGCGGTCCTTGAGTTCCAGGGCGATGATCAAGAAATATGGGTCGTCAAGATGGGCCCTGGTAAAAGGACTCAACAGGCAGTGAAAAAAAACAAACCAGCGATTCAACAGGTAAAACCAAGGAATTCAAAACGGGATTAAACTGGAATTATTGTTAAAGGTAGTAAAACCAGGGTTCCGCTTTTTGACAACCCCAAAGTGGACTTAAACCCAGCAATGGTAGATTTCCTGAGAAGGGAAACCCCTACATTTAAGTCTTTCTTGGGGTAGTCCGAAAACGGAAGCCTGAGTGAAACCGCCTAAGAGGCGAATTGGGATGTCGGACGCTGCTCACATGGGATGGTGAAGTTTCACCCCCATTTCCCTGCAGCATTTTTGGCCTCGTGAATTCGCCCCATGTTATCCCCTCCGGAGAAATAAAGAAAACTCTGCAAACTTCATACTAACTCCGCCAACTCCGCAACAAGAAACAAGGGATGCCCATATCGTCAAGATCTTCGATAGGCAAAGTCGAAAGTTGGGTGTGGGAGTCGCAAGGGAACCAAAAGGAACATCACCCTTCTTTCGGGGGCCCCCTGAACGGGGATCCTGACATTACCTGAACATTGCAACTTGTACATGGCGGTTTCCCCTTGGTTTTGGGGTTGGAAAGGCCATGCTTCAAATGGTGGCAAAATGTTTTTTTTTTTTTCTCCGGAGCCCTGCTGAAAAACCACCGTCTGATGACGTCTCGATCGAGCCTGAGCCTCCCTGAGCCAAACACCGCAAGGTCTCGGTGTTGGCTCGGCGCTTCGAGAGCACTTTCCTGCGCGGTTTCGTCTCAACTCGACCCCGGCCTGTCAGGTGTGTTTTTCATAAGAAGAAACGAGCGTGACCTTCAACAATAAACAAAAACGAGCGCGTCTTGTTTTGGGGGGACCCTCCAAAATGGTGCGAGCGTGTTTTGTTTGCTTATTTTATTTTTGTTGAGAGGTTCCTCCGTAAAACTACCCAAAAGGAGTACCCTCAGGAAAAAACAATCTACCAAATGGTCCCTGTTTTAAATGAACCAGAAAACAGGGAACTCATGCCAGTGGAGTCAGTCCATGTTCAACAAAGCTGACTTTCCAGGATTGCATGGTTGCCGCCTCAAAGCCCACATTAGGTCCGGCAACTCTTGATCCGGGCCAAGCAACGGAACAAACAAAACAAGGACCAACGGGTCCCTTTCTGTATCTTTACTAGGTCCTAGAGAGGTCAGAATAAGGGTACCAACTTGTTTCTGCAGTCTATTTAGGGGAACCCTCACCCAAAAAAGGGTGAGAAAGAGCACTACTGGGGGACCTAGTTTCTGTATCACAGTCTGTTTCTGTGATATCCTTTAGTTCAATTCCCATCCCCATAATGACTATTCTTAGGGCAAACAGAGGGTCCACTGAAACAGAAAGTTGAACCATTGTCCTGGATACACAATACACATGGCTTTCGGGGCAGAAGTGTCTGTCAATTGCCCAAATTGGATGCTCAATGGCAAGCTGACAAACATAGAAGGTGTGTGCTTTGGAAATTGGGTTTCTCTAACACACGCAAACAAACAAAAAACATTCGGAGTAATCACTTCCCCCTATTAATAAAGGTCTCCCTAATAATAAATATTTGTTTCGGAAGTCCCAAATCCGGGAATACTACTTTTAGAATAGCCAATACTAAACCAATTCTAAAGTAAATACTTTCCTGCCCGTACTCAAATCCAGCCCCATTAGGGGGACCCCGGGGGCACGTTTCCTTTAATTACTACGGCTGTACTACAAAGTTGCGACTTTCAGGCCAGAGCTCTGGGAGCGCGTTTCCTTTACTACGGCTGTACTACAAAGTTGCGACTTTCGAGCCAGAGCTCCGGGAGCACGTTTCCTTTACTACGGCTGTACTACAAAGTTGCGACTTTCGAGCCAGAGCTCCGGGAGCACGTTTCCTTTACTACGGCTGTACTACAAAGTTGCGACTTTCGAGCCAGAGCTCCGGGAGCACGTTTCCTTTACTACGGCTGTACTACAAAGTTGCGACTTTCGAGCCAGAGCTCCGGGAGCACGTTTCCTTTACTACGGCTGTACTACAAAGTTGCGACTTTCGAGCCAGAGCTCCGGGAGCACGTTTCCTTTACTACGGCTGTACTACAAAGTTGCGACTTTCGAGCCTGAGCTCCGGGAGCACGTTTCCTTTACTACGGCTGTACTACAAAGTTGCGACTTCGGAACAGGGGGACCACAGTTGCAAACAAGCCTACACAGAACAAGAAGTACCTCCAAAACCTGCCCTCCAGAACCAGGGGACCCCTAATAATAAAAAATGTTTTGCAGGCCGGGTATTTTTTTTATTGGGGGGGGGGGGTCGTTTATTATTAGGGGGAAGGGATTAAGGGGATACGTCGCAAATTTCTTGCGTGCCCGCCTTAAAGAGGAGTCATCCTCAGCCAGCATCGCGGAGTTCCGGTAGCACTGCTAGTTGACTTGGGGGGAAGTCGTCCGCCTGAGTCTCTAAGGATCGATCCTTACATCTTTCCTCCAATCCTCAGTTGCTCACCTCGGAACGGAAACATGCCGGCTGGGCACTGAGGGAAGGGGCTTGGGGCAAAACAAAAAAAGGGCCCTGTGGCCGTGCTAACCGCAGGGTCTGCACCTGCAAGCCGGAGCTGCGGCTGGGGGCACGAGTTGTTTTTTCCCCCGTGCCACAAAAGCCAACGAGAGCTCCCGACTTAGTTGTTTGTTTTGGTTTTTCTTTCCGGGCTTTCTTGTCTTGAAGGGAAATCGATGCCAAGGGTCAGCCTGAAAATCAAAAGGGAAGGCCTATGAGAGAAATCCAGGCAGCCCAGGAGGGTTGAACATGATCGCTTGTGCTTACCAACCCAAAGCCAACCTGGGAAGTGCAAACCGCCCGTCCTCTTGGGAACCTCCCGCTGGCTCGCGCATGTTTTTGCCCGCGCTGCATTGACTCTGCCGAGGACCCCGAGGATGGCAAGAAAGGCTCAGGCAGTGAATTTTTTTGACCCCTCAAGTCCCAAATCCCTACTATTTGAGGTGTTTTGGGGCTAGGAACCTAGGGCATGATTGATACTAGTATGTCTTGACCCGCAACTGATGCGGCAATTCTTTGACCCATGCACGGCAAGTCGATTTGACCCAACAGGCAAGACTCATTTCCTTTGGATATGGGGCGTCCCCGATTTCGGAGGGGAACATTCATTTGGGGGGAACACCCATTGATCAATGTGCGAGGTTGCATATCTGGGTTGCCCCCGATTCCTTGAAAACCATGCATATGCTTTGTCTGTATGTAACATATATTGAGCAACTATGCGGAGATGGCAGTTTCTGGAGGCAATAGGAGAGATCACGCCTGCCAACTGATAAGGCGCTATCGGAGAAGATCCGGTCAACGAGTGGACGCTTGTGACCCGTTGAATAGAGTTGGGGGTCCATCAGGGGCAACTCAAGGAATCCCATCTGATACTCATGCGGATTTAGTGGCCTGGCGAATCCATTTCCAAGGGTTGTTCAAATCTGACGGCCAACAAGCCCAATCTTGTGGTTTGCCTTTAAATGGCCTTCCTTGACTAAACTCTGACGTGATGAAGAAAAACAACGTCCCTTCGGTCTCAAGCTTTAAATCCATGCCATCCCAAGAAGCGTGCGGAATATCTTGCACATTAGCCACAGCTTCAGAGCAAGCGAAGCCACGCCCGCTGCAATTGGAGCTGGAAGAACCCGCGAGTCCATGCATGGTTGGAACAAAGAAGCACCTCAAACCAAAGAACTACAGGGACACTTCCGACGAAAGAGGGAAAGTATACAGGAGTTTGCACAAAACCCATTGATGTTTGGTTCCACATACATGGTTATGAAGGTCTACGTGGGCTTTACTATGACCCACTACTATGCATTATACCAGGTAGTGGAACCACCTCCTGAAATGGCCAATATAAGTTTTGGGCGCTCAGTTGTGAAAATCAAGTTGGCAATACTTCAGGATATGGCTGTGGGTCAAAGATTAAAACAAATCAAACAAACTGGAACCCTGGGAAATGGACACCTGAACTCAAACCTGCGCTCCAATTCCCGCCCGGCGGCTTCAGTTTGACCCATATGATTTGCCGTCGCCCGATGGGAGTGGGCGGTGCGTCGCTCGCTCTGAAACTGAAGAGCCGTACACTCCAACAGATCTGCCGAGCGGGCAGGGGAACTCTCTGCAAAAGCTGGGGTGGTGCCTTGGCACCCGCAAGAAGTGACACCACCGGTTTTTTTGTGAGACCCGGACGCGGGCTTTGAGTATTTTCAAAGTCCCAAAAAGTCAACAATGGCTATGAATCTTAGAAAGGAACCACCTAAAAAGCGGTTGGTGGACATGAATTGTCACCTAAATGATGTCGCCAACCAATGCTTCCCTTTTAAAATACACCGGAATCCCAAGTCTAAAAGCCGGACACAAGAGCAACCCAGACATTCCCATGATCCTCTTACACACGAATCCGCGCAAGGTTCGCCCGAAAGTGTGGTCTGCTGAGTGAGTTGGGTTCTAAGGTGTGTCTGAAAAAATGGACAAATGATCCAACCTGTCTTGGCTGAAAGCAGACCATTCACAACCCTCCCCTACCGGCGAAGATACCCAGAAAACACAAAGGAACGTCGAAACAAACCCTTGCTTGGACGTCATTTGCCTGTTTGCGTGCATCCCATTGCCAGACAGGCAAACACAATCCCGGCTCGCAGTCGACACATCTGCCGAGTCCTACCATTGCTTTGCTGGTTCTCAGAAAGCATAACAACTGACTACCAACCATCCCTTGAGGTTTCCTTTGAGAAATCCCGAGATTCCCAAAACCCTTGAACATAGGCATAGGTGTTGTTTTTTGAAAAATGGATGGCACTGATTGGAACCAACCTGCAACCGGCGCCATCTATTTTCGACCACACTGACCTACAACAGGCGACCTACGCCATGGAAATTCTCTGAGAACCAGCCAGTTACCGCATCCTCTGTGGAACTCGGGTTCGGGAAACCCGGTTCACCGGTGCCAAGCGGTCCTTTGACCATGGCTCGCCTGTTCGCGCTTCAAATGTCGAGCCCGGAGCCACCCTTTGAAGACTGTAACAGGAGCATCGCAAAAAGATACCTACCTTTCCCCGCCTTGGCTCACGTGAGCAACAGACGTTGCTTTTTGCCGCCAGAACCAAAGAAGTGGCAAAACAACCAACATGCGCCAACAGTGAAGCTAGTGGCGGAACGCCTGGGATGCAATGGGTTCATGCTCTTCCTCTTCAATTCCCAGACAAGCTGCGACTCCCAAGTGACATGGACCTCAAAGGAAAACTCCTCTCCGTGTGTGGTGTGTGTGTGTGTGTGTGTGTGTGTCTGTGTCCGTGTCCGTGTCTGTCTGTGTGTGTGTGTGTGTCCGTGTCCGCGTCTGTGTCCGTGTCTGTGTGCGTTTGAGTTGGCCACAAGGAATCAGCTCATCTTGGTGCTCCGAATCCCAAAATGTTCTTGAAAGAAAATTCGGAGCCTTGCGTGTGGGTTGAGGGTTTGGTTGGCCTGTTGGCTTTGGGCTGTGGACCTCCCGGAGCTGCCCGCGTCACGCGGAGCCGTGGCGGTTCGCCTGGGGTTGCAGGCCCGAAAGGTGGCAAAGCAGTCACTGGATTTGTCCAAATGGGTGTGATTCTGCTGGGGTTACGCAGGTTTGAGTCTACCTTTCTATTTACCAGGGTTCCATTTTGGACCCCCATTCTTGAGCCACACCCAAATCAAAAGTTGATCAGTTTACTGGCGGTTTCCCATGAAACGATCAAAAAAGTGGCGGTTTCCAGTGAACCAAACAGGGAAAATGGCTGGGGAAACCCTGAAACTCAGGGGAGCGAGCCGGAGCCTAGGCCTTGGGTTTGGTGGTTTCGGAACCCACCAAATACCTTCCAGGGATTCGGGCGCTGACCAGTTGATGCTGTGGAACCAAAAGCCGACCTCTTGGTTTTGCAGTTTTGTGAGTGGGCTGAGTGGCAGTTCTAAACATGGGGGGGTTTCAACAAGCAAAGTAATCAGCATTGACACCGTTCTGAGCTTCTAACAGAACAATGGTGAATTGACTCGACCCCACTTTGGTTGACATTTTGAGGGGCCTCAAACTGAAGAAACCAAACAGGAAGCCAAAGGTCGCCTGGTTAATCTTGACGCTCCATACCTAAGAGGAATCGACTCTAGTGCACAAACCACAAAACACCCTAGTGCCACTGTGGGTGGACAAATCCTCGCAGGCACCTCCTAAGAACCCCCGGAATGATTCGATACCCCTGTAAATACCAACAAAGAATGGTTTCAACCATGGTTTTCAAGCGGTGCAGGCTTTTGTCTATCCACAGCCTGTTTGTAAAAAGAAAGGGTATATGGGTATGAAGCTTTCTTGGGGATGCTATGGCAGACGCCAGGATTTGCTCGGGATTTTTATCGCTACACATGTATCGGAGATTACACTAGCAGCAGGCTAGAACTGCACTAAACATTTGTTCCATCCTCCATTTTACATACGCAAGTGCAATACATAACCGCATTTAAGGCTCATAGACTCATAGGCCCCATATCATTCTGTATCAACACTAACATCATTAGCGCAATTCCAACACTTCATATAAGCTCGACATGCTGACTTCAGTCCAAGCAAAGGACCTCCCCCTGTGCTCGCTACAAAACAGGCAGACTGGATACAGGTGGGGGCCTTCGTTCTTCCAACCCTCTTGATCCCGTCCTGCCGAAACTTGCGTCAAGTGGAGAAACGAATTGCTTTTGCTTTTGCCTCCTTTTGCTTATCCGTCCCCTGGAAAAAAACATATATATATATATATCCAGTAGCGATAGATTCCCTTAAAAAAAAGAAAACAACAGGAAAACAACATATTCTTCACCAAATGGAAGCTTAAGGAAAAGACAAGATGTGAAGTGTCATCTGAAATCCGAGAGAGCGTAGTCAGACTAGTGACTCCGGGCAAAAACCGGAAGGTGAGCAATGACGGGCATTGCTGCGATCTCGTGCTTGCTTGCAGGCAAATCAGGGCTGTCCGCTGATGTCAGCGACCCATGCGTCCACAGCTTCTTGAATTGTGAGCGGGTTCCTGCCCGATTTAAACTTGGTTGATGTTGGGTTTGGGGAGCAACAAAAATGAAAATTTTAGCAGTTAAGTGGGGATTTCAACCACTAAACCACAATAAGCAAACATGTAAAATGTTTCCCAACAACGACGTAAATGGGCCGTGCGCTGCGCTGAGAACAGCTGACACCAACATGCAATGCATGTTGGCTCTTCGGATGCCGTTGCGGCAGTCATTCCAGCATGCGCGTGTGCTTTCTGGCTGGATGAGGATTCTCAGCCCAAGCTCGTAGGAGAGCGCGTAGACCACTTTGAAGGGGACACATTCTTCATCTGCAACCTGCGCAAACAAAACGAGTCTTGGAGCTATTGTGGATGAAAGAACTCTTTCTTGAGTGAAGAGTTTGTGTCTTAGACATATTCGTGTTGCACCCGATGCGAAAGGGCTCAGAACCCGAATCTAAAAAAATATGGGGGTGGGGTGGTCCTACTCCAGTAAACGGCTTGCCCAATGAACATCCAAATATTTGAGGTGTTTTGGGGTAGGCCCTCCTATTCCAGGTCTGGGGATTGGTCCCAATGATTTGAGGTGTTTGGGGCAAGCCATTCAGGTCAGGCCCTCATATTCAAGGTCTGGGGATGGGTCCTCGGGTTGGTTCAAACAAAATAACCTTGATTGAAACCTCTTTTTGGGTTCAAACCAAGTGATTGAAACCGCCGTTTTCGGGTTCAAACAAAATGATTGAAACCTCCTTTTCCGGGTTCAAACAAAATGATTGAAACCTCCTTTTCCGGGTTCAAACAAAATGATTGAAACCTACTTTTTCGGGTTCAAACCAAATGATTGACACCTCCTTTGTCGGGTTCAAACACATGATTGAAACCTCTCTTTTGGGTGCACAAGCAATTGAATTGAACAATTGATTAAAACAATTGATTAAAACAGTTGGAAAAAAACAATCCATGAAAACCTCGGTTTCTTTGGAAAAAAAAACATAAAAACATCAACCAACCCACTGCTTCCTCTGTTTAACTTCCCGGGTCCCAAACTGGTCTTTGCCTTCGAGGCCCCGGCCCGAGCGGCAGTCCTCGCAGGCATGCGGCTCGAAGCGTCCGCGTCGAAGCGGCGCCCGTTTTGGGCGGGGGGGGAGTTTGACTCGAGGGAAATGAAGCCGAACCAACCCCCAAGAAAGGAAAGGGGGCAAAAAAATTGGGGGTAGGAAAAAGATGGGGGAAAAGATGGGGGGTAGGAAAAAGATGGGGGAAAAATGGGGGGGTTGGAAAAAGATGGGGGAAAAGATGGGGGGTAGGAAAAAGATGGGGAAAAGATGGGGGGTAGGAAAAAGATGGGGGAAAAGATGGGGGGGTAGGAAAAAGATGAGGAAAAGATAGGGGGGTAGGAAAAAGATGGGGGAAAAGATGGGGGGTAGGAAAAAGATGGTGGAAAAGATGGGGGGTAGGAAAAAGATGGGGGGGTAGGAAAAAGATGGTGGAAAAGATGGGGGGTAGGAAAAAGATGGGGGGTAGGAAAAAGATGAGGAAAAGATGGGGGGTAGGAAAAAGATGCGGAAAAAGATGGGGGGTAGGAAAAAGATGGGGGGTAGGAAAAAGATGGGGGAAAAGATGGGGGGTAGGAAAAAGATGGTGGAAAAGATGGGGGGTTGGAAAAAGATGAGGAAAAGATGGGGGGTTGGAAAAAGATGGGGGACAAGATGGGGGGCTGGAAAAAGATGAGGAAAAGATGGGGGGTTGGAAAAAGATGGGGGAAAAGATGGGGGGTAGGAAAAAGATGGGGGAAAAGATGGGGGGTAGGAAAAAGATGGGGGAAAAGATGGGGGGTAGGAAAAAGATGGGGGAAAAGATGGGGGGTTGGAACAAGATAAGGAAAAGATGGGGGGATAGGAAAAAGATGGGGGAAAAGATGGGGGGTAGGAAAAAGATGGGGGAAAAGATGGGGGGTAGGAAAAAGATGGGGGAAAAGATGGGGGGTAGGAAAAAGATGGGGGAAAAGATGGGGGGTAGGAAAAAGATGGTGGAAAAGATAGGGGGTAGGAAAAAGATGGGGGAAAAGATGGGGGGGTAGGAAGAAGATGGTGGAAAAGATGGGGGGTAGGAAAAAGATGGGGGAAAAGATGGGGGGTAGGAAAAAGATGGGGGAACAGATGGGGGGTAGGAAAAAGATGGGGGAAAAGATGGGGGGTAGGAAAAAGATGGGGGGTAGGAAAAAGATGGAAAAGAAAGATGGGGGGTAGGAAACAGATAGGGGGCAAAGATTGGGGGTTGGAAAAAGTTGGGGGAACAGATGGGGGGTAGGAAAAAGATGGGGGAAAAGATGGGGGGGTAGGAAAAAGATGGTGGAAAAGATAGGGGGTAGGAAAAAGATGGGGGAAAAGATGGGGGGTAGGAAAAAGATGGGGGAAAAGATGGGGGGTAGGAAAAAGATGGGGGAAAAGATGGGGGGTAGGAAAAGATGGGGGAAAAGATGGGGGAAAAGATAGACAAAAAGATGGGGGAAAAGATGGGGGGTAGGAAAAATATGGTGGAAAAGATGGGGGGTTGGAAAAAGATGGGGGAAAAGATGGGGGGTAGGAAAAAGATGGGGGAAAAGATGGGGTAGGAAAAAGATGGGGGGTAGGAAAAAGATGGGGGAAAAGATGGGGGGTAGGAAAAAGATGGTGGAAAAGATGGGGGGTAGGAAAAAGATGGGGGAAAAGATGGGGGGTAGGAAAAAGATGGGGGAAAAGATGGGGGGTAGGAAAAAGATGGGGGAAAAGATGGGGGGTAGGAAAAAGATGGGGGAAAAGATGGGGGAAAAGATGGGGGGTAGGAAAAAGATGGAGGAAAAGATGGGGGAAAAGATAGAGAAAAAGATGGGGGAAAAGAAGATCGAGGGGGAAAGGTGGGAAAAGATCTTTGCAAGGAAAAGGCAGAAGATCTCAAGGAGAAAGGGGGGGAAAGGCCCGCTTTTTTTGGAGAATAACATAGGGGAAAATTGAAAAAATCAAGCTCTCGCTGTAGACTTGGAACACAAGTCACCTTGGGATCTGAACTGAGACGCGGAGAGCGGAAATGAACCAACCCACCCCCCCCCGGAACTGCGAGTCTGGTTTGCACCGAAGTTGCTGGCCCCCGCTGGAAAGGCGATGCCTGGCAGGCAAAACCTTAATCCTGGTGGATTGATTTGGTGGTTTGGACCTAAATGCCAAAGCCCAAGGAAATTGAGGTAACCCCCAAACCACCAATTCCAAGTCCCCGTGATTCCTCCGCAAAATGTTTTTGGGTGACTCCATCCTCCAACTTAACCCTAATAATTATCTGTGCGCTCCAAATTGACATTCCCAAGCTGTGCCAAAATGTGGCTATGGGGGCATCTTAAAATAGACGAACCCAAAACATGGCATCTGTGTGTTCCCAACCTCCATTTGCTTAAGTCCCCTGGAA
>CAUJNA010003221.1:480000-487500 GCA_963377175.1 Effrenium voratum
GAATATGAGCAGGCCTGGTTCCTAAGGGATATGGTTCGGCCACTTTGTCCCTGGTTGAACATGGTTGTCTACAACTATCAGCATTATCATTACTAGCGGTATCTTTGTGATGATTATCATTGCAATGTTCTGATTTATTATTGTTAGTGTGGGGGATGGTTGATGACGTGGATGACCCTTATATATTCCCTTTGAACATCACCCAGCCTAGAGGAAGCTCACCCAAATCTTGCCAAAGGTGATTCAACAGGGCAAACAAAAACATGAAAACCCGCAGAAACCAAAGGCTAAACCGAACAGAGCTGGATTTGCAACGTGGCCCAAACCAACCAAGAAACCAGCCGAGAAAAGCGCCACACCTCACGGCCGAAGCGCCTCAACGTCACCTCCCGCGGCGTCTCCGAAGCACTGGCCTGCAGCAAATGAGCTCCAACTCACCATGAGAAGACATGAGGGTACCTGGAGTCTCCATGAGCCTTAAAAAATGGGGTCATTACCCAAACTTAGGGGGTCGTGGACCCATTCTTTAAGGGTCATGGAGACCCTAGGTACATGTCCAAGTTGGGGGATGGGGGGGTTTCCTTTGGTTCCCCTCAAAGCCACCCCCAAAAAAGGCAGCCCGCAAGAAACACAGACCCACACGCTCATCTTTGGAGGAGGCCTCCGGCGAGCGGATGCCACCCGTCCGCCCGTCCGCGCCTCCACTTGCGTCTCCTCAGGTCTGGCCTGCGCGTTGCGGCGCGCTGCAAGTTCTGTCCGGATGGCTTGTGGTCATAGGTGTCCTTGGGGAAATAGATGGGTTTGATTAAACCAACAGGTAAACCAGGAATCGCCATCTTTTAGGGGAAATACTGTGGATGGACAAAATCCGCTTCTCGCATCACTTTGAAACCATGGTTGAAACCAACACGTTTGTTGGTACTTACAGTGGAATCATCATTCCAGGGTTCCTTAGGTGGTGCAGGATTTCGTCCATCCACAGTAGATGGGCCTGGTAGATGATTAAACCACCAGAAAAACCAGGAATCGCCATCTATTCTTCTACCTATGCTTATGGTCTCATGCCTCATGGTCTTCGGCACTTACCTGCTTACCCCGGCTTGCCCACGACCGCGGATTTCGCAATGGACAGTTCTGCGACTTGCGTTGGCCGAAATGAGATCAGATCCAATGCCAACATCCCATGGCACAGGCAACTCCCTCGGCAGAGAAGTGGAGCCCTGGACAAGGCAAGCAGCAGGTTTCAAGAATCCGATCCACTTCTCCACATCCGCAGAACAGTTCCCGCCTTCACATTGGGTCAAACAAACATGTTGTGAACTGGTGAAAGTTCTACCAGGACCAGACAAGACGGCTCGCTTCAATATCACCAAGCATTGGGTGTGTAACCTTTTTGAAGCTGCTTTGTTTATAACTCATACGTATCGCTATGAATGCTACTTAGGGACCCTTTGGTGAACGTCAGAATTCGATGGGGATTTATTTCCACCAACCACTTTTCAGGGGGATCCCACCAATAACATTCATAGCAATATATCCTCACTAGCACAAACAGCTCCTTGTGGAACAGCTTTCAGCTTCTGTTGTAATCTAGATTCGTGTCTGAGCTCCTTCTAGATCTCAAATGGCCATGGGTCAAAATCCCGTACCCCCGCTGAACATCGCAATCCCCACTAGAATCGACTAAAATGGGTGGCGCACCCACCCCAAAATGGGATCCCATTGGTTTTGACCCACAGCCAAATCGGTTTGGACTCGCCTCCGTCAGCGTGCGTCGCAGAAAGCTCCCTGCCTCCGGGGCCTCGTGTCGCTCGGGACGGTCTGGCCTGGTCGGAGCCCCGGCTGGCGAAAGATGACAGAAGTTCAACTCAGCCTCTTGGGGGGAGGGACTTCTTGGGGGAGGACAAAGAAGCCCTCAATAAGGCCTTAAGGGCGTGAAACTCGGTTATGCGAATCATAATCAACACCTGGAACTAAAATAGCGTGCCCAAAAACAGGTATTCTGATTGTGGCGCAATGCGGTTTAGTCATCTCTGAACAATTCGCAAGGGCATCGCGCCATCTACTTTCGCCCCGGTGATTTCGCGGGTAAAGAGCCGTATTCCCTTGTTTTCAGAGGGTTGCAATCTGATACCTGTGCCAGTGATGGGAACGCAACACTTGATTGATAGGGGCTGGCCAGTTTGGAAGGGAATCCTTCACTTTTGCTTTCATCCAAGGACCCCAACCTCAAGGCGTGGCGAGGCCAAAGAGCCATGGGTAAAGGGCATACCATTTACCAGAAGCAACATCCTCAAAAGACAACAAGATGCCAAGTCGGAGATACCAACATACCATAATAATACCCATACCCAAGATCTTTAAGGGGGACCCAAGAAGAGGTAGATCCTCAAAAGCTCCAGGGAAAACCCAGGGGTACCTTCACCAGGTAGCTTGGGCGCATCTCCAAAACTCTCCTCTTTCCATTTGAACCCAACCAAAACAGGGTTTGGCCCTGTTTAGAAGCATACCTTCGACCCTGCCCCGCTCCACCAACAATCACCACAACGTGGCAAATCATTGGCTGGTTGATCCAACTTCCCATTATCCGCTGTGGGTGGGGAGGTCCAAGACATACCATTGTTTGGTACGCAAACAATGGTCATGCTGCCCATGCCCCAATTTGGTATCTGTGTGTGTGTCAAAGTAGGGAAATTTTGATTCCCAGAATGGCCAACATGGGGATTTTCCCCTTTTGATGTCCCATCATGCTGAAGAAACCGTGACATCCGCGACAAAAAAGACACCAAGCACAAGCGCACGACATCGACCGGACTTTTTTTCGACGAAAAACCTCGCCTCCGAGCTGACTCGCCCGCACGGGCAAGTCCTGGATGAGCAAAATTGCATTTCTTCTCAGCCTCTACTATGTCACTATATAAGCTAGGTCCTCCAATAAAGAAGTTAGAATAAGGGCACCAACTGTTTTTTCTGTAGTCTAGTTTAGTAGGTTTTTTTTGGTAGGGAAACCCCAAAAAGGGTAAAAGGGCACCACTGCAGGACCTAATAAGCGCGACTCACCCATTGTTTCAGAGATTATTCTTTCCATAAACTGGCCAACCCCCAAATGCCATGGCTTGTGAAATCCATGGCGAGTTGACCCTTAAAAAAAACCTGGACAGACTTTGTCTCCACATGGTCAACCAGACGTAGCTGTTGCATGAATACACATCCACTAAACATCCGGCGATTGGTCATGCTTCAGAATCTTTGATAAATCTCCTAGAGTGTCAGCCAACTGACTCTTTTGCAGCCATTGAACAGGACCAAAGAAACAAACCAGCTTTGCTCTCCACCGGCATTCAAAAGGCGCGATGGGGTTCATTGGAGCGACAAGGGCTCCATTGAATCCAAAAGCCATCTGGAACTTGGAACGATACATCTTAGGTGGCCCGCACCTTGGTCGCTGCATTTCATGGGTACCGGGACCTTGCGGTTGGTGCCGACTCTGAAAGTGCAGAGTCAATGGGAACCCCGGATCATTTTTTTTGCTACTTCCAATATGAGGCCCGGTGTCCCTGGTTTTAGCAGTGGTTCAACCCCTGCATATTAAAACAAATAAAAAAAGCACGTGTCTTATGTTCGGGGTTAATATTATCCTTCAATCAGCTTTCCTCTAACTGGTGGTTTGGTTGAGGGATTTCCCATTTACACACAAGAACCCCCAAACCAGGGTTACCTGATTCACTCACATCCTGAGTGGATGGGCCAAAACAAGCCCAAACTTCTTGCTTAATGCGAAAATAGGTCCAACTCCAAAAAGTGGCTGAAGTCCCGGAACTCGGGAGACATTTTCCATGCGGAAGTAGCAGAAATCATTCAGGGTTGATCTTGAACCCAGAGGTCACCGGCACGAGACCTAAGCAACACCTCCGTAGGGCCCAGCTGGCTTCCGAGGTCCTCTGGGGGACTCCGGAGAGCTCCGGCCGAACACGGACGGGCCTTGCGACCGGCGCGAAGTGGTCCCAACCAAAGGAGTTGAATGGGGAAGGGGTACGTGTTGCCGATTGGCGTCCGAAATGTGCTCCAAGAAATGATGGTTCTAGGATGCCGCCTGTTTTGAACCAGTTGACTAGAACCCAAAAAACGGGTCTGACTGAAGGTCATACCCTTTTAGGCTCCTTACACAATTACACAAGGGCGACTTGGACGGTACATGGTTGTCGGATATTAGGGAGGGAACCCGCGAGGTTGACCTTCCGCCTTGAGAAACACAACTCCAAACCAGTTGGACCCGGCCGGCCGGAGCTCAAAAAAGAACGAAATCAGTCACCCAGCTTTGCCGCGCTGTCCTACCCATTTTCCCAAGGGCACTACCAATCTAGCGGGAACTTCCCCGTTCTTTCCAGGAAGCCTTTTCCAGATCACCACCAAAACCCCTGGGGAAATGGCTGGTTTTTGAAAAAAACAATGGCTGAAAAGAATGGAAATGGAATCAACCCCTAGAACCAAGGGAAACAAGGATCACCTAAGGGCACCAAGGATCCCGCAGAAAAAACAAACACGAAAACACGTCCCATGCGCAAAATGCTTTCATGAGGCTCACCTTCTGGTCAGTTCCAACTAACATACGTCGATATGTTTCTTGAAGGTGCGCTTTTTGGTGGGTTCTGAAGGGAAAAACAAAGGGACGCCAGCGTTTCTTTTGTTTTTCCTCTTTTTGTGTTGTTTCCCTCTCTTTTTTGCGGGGGAGAGGGCCCATAAGAAACAAAGGCACACATATATATATATATACATATATTATATATATATTACGCATATACACACCCATTCATAAATTCACGCACCTATATTATATTTATGCATGCATGCTGATATTTTCATGGATTCCCTTTAGAGTCTCTGCATTTGGTCCGTTTCAATGTGAACCTGTGGTTGGGGCACGACCCCACCAAAAACACACACACACACACACCAAACACGCAGTGATTTTTGCAGGATGGATTCCTGGCTCCACAAACCTGTGTAATGTGTGTATAGCATTGGGAAAATTGGAAAATGAGTATGGGTCAAAATTAAACCACCGGAATACGGCTCGTGCTTTTTTTGGAATCACATACTTTGAAATCACGCCTGGGCGGGTCACGAGGTGATTTTCCGTTTCAGATCACGCTTTGGGGGGTTCCGGTGTTCTTTTTGATTGAATTCACGCCTCTTGGAACCGGGTGTTTTGTTCGGGTTGAGGACTCGATCCAGCGGCACGGGCCTCGACTCGATGAACTCCTTCGCGTTCTTCAATGCGTTGGCACAACCACTGCGACCAAGACCAGGGAGACTCTTGAATGCTGTGCAACCAGTCTTCTGGGCCTCTCTTTTCCTCTCGGCCCCTGATCGTCGATCAAGATGTGAACTCCGAGGTCACGCAATGAGTCGGCCTTGCCGCCACGTCCGAACTTGTCGTTCACGATGTGGATAGCTGCATCAGCGCCCTGTAGCCGTGCCTTGAAGTCATGCTGGGGGCTCGGGTGTTTGTTCTTATTGAAATCACGCAAAGGCGTGATTCAAAGGCGTGAATTCAAAAGAAAAAACACGAGAGCCCAGAGGCGTGAGTTCAAAAGATGCGAGCCCACAGGCGTGAATTCAACAGAAACAAGCACAGGGACCCCCCCTCTACAGGCTTGATTTCAAACTATGTGATTCCAAAAATAAAACACTGGAGCCGGCGGGATTCCGCAAAAAAACACCGGGATCCCAGGCGCGATTTCAAAATAAAACACGGCTGGTGTGAATTCAAAAAGACACCGGTTCCACCAGGATGCGGATCGCAGGTTCTAGCCATTGTTTCCATTTGCTAGGGCAACCCGTTTTGGGCACCTATTGTTGACCCACGCCCAAATGCGTGCACCAGAGTGCACACACAAATAGATTAATATCATGCACTGTACCAATAGATCATGCAGCTACATGAGTCACATACTTTCTCTGCCGACAGCCAAATTCAGGTATCCAGAGCGCAACATGAGTAAACCAAAAACGTGTGTAAGTCCTCAACCCCCAAGCTGCTTGCAAGTAGTGAAACTGTCATTGTCTAACACGTCACCAGGATTAAGAAAAAAACATGGAGAAACCATTTCCTAGAACTTGTGTGACTCTATTGGGAAACATCATGTCAATTCCCGCGAATGGTTTTCAAAACCAAGGGCCAGGCTGTCCCAAGTCACAAGCCTGATAGAGAAAAGCAGTCTCGAACAACACCTCCCCGGAAACTGGCAGCAGGTTGCGTGCCAGAGCTGCGGAAGCAGAACATGGAAGCAGGCCTGTTCGAATGAAAAAGGAACCCCCGTCCAAACAGCACACCTCCATTTGCTTAAGTCCCCTGGAAAAAATGGGAAAAAACAGTAGTGAAATCGATTCCCTTTAAAACCAACAGGGGGGGGAAAACAACAAACAAACATATTCTACCCAAATTGGAAGCAAAGGACTCATGGTCTTACTAGAGGCTCTCTAAGACTCCCGCGCGCCGCCCGGCCGAAAGAGCTCAAAGTCGGCGTGCCGCGCTGGCGAGCCGACTCCTTAGGCAATGTTCGACCAACCCGAA
The DNA here is from genome assembly GCA_963377175.1 of Effrenium voratum. Lineage (NCBI taxonomy): Eukaryota > Dinophyceae > Suessiales > Symbiodiniaceae > Effrenium > Effrenium voratum. The sequence goes on from CAUJNA010003221.1 coordinate 486,578, forward strand.
GATCTCTTACTCCAACAACCATGGAAGACAAGGAATTGGCCTTTTCAAGATGTTCTTCCAAGCCCTCCCATGCACTTGCACTATGTTTTGCCATTTTGTTGCCTGTGATGCCAAGGGAAAAATACGTATTGTTTTCTCTGCACAAAGCAATGATCCACAATTTTGTTAAATAGTCGTTCGAGACTACTCGACATTGTCAAAAAAGCTAAGGCTACGTCAGTCGTTCAGCAACCAAGGGTCTCCTCCAAATGGCTCTTTGCTTTCCCTTGAAAGCCATCGTCATGGGGTCAAGGCGTGGTCTTTTATTCCTTGGAAACACTCTTCAACAATTGAACGTATGTGAAAATGCGTGGTGGCTACCTAATAACCATGGTGGCTATCTAAGGGGCAAATCCCGATATCAACATTTGCTCAAGCTACCCCAAGTCCTATCAAATCCCACTTCCCCAAACTACCCAGTATCATAAAATGTGAGCGTGCTGGAACCTTCACAATGCGTCAAAACTGGCCCCAAATCTGTCCTGGCATGTTGTGAGGACTTGAAGTACTCAGGCTCGAGGACTTCTGGGTTTTAGGGCAAGGGTTTGGGAATGAAACTGGGTACTCCTGTAAAGCAAGCCATAAGGGACAGCTTACAGGGGCCATTCCAGCTCATTCCCTGTTAGAAACCAGTAAGTCGTTGACTGGGCACCCTTTTCGGTTTTCTCTTCCCCGCCCCCCCGCCCGCCCGACAGGTTTGGCGCTGCTAGATGTGCAGTGACATCCGATCCTCACAATGCACCCGATGCCGTATGACACATGTGACAGAGCCTATTTCGACAGCTGACAACCTCAAAACTGTCGGGTGGGGAGATCGAGGTCGAAATCCCCATTTCGAGGATCCCAACTAATGCCGGCCCCATATTAATCAACCCGAGTTTATT
>CAUJNA010003221.1:492500-560000 GCA_963377175.1 Effrenium voratum
GGATCCGTGAATGTGGCGTCCAGCATCTTGCCGTACACAGCGGGGCAATAGAGCATGAGTCGGGAGTCCGCATGATCTTCGCAATGGCGGACAAGGGGCTCCAGGGTTGTTAGAGCCTGTTGAACATGAGCATGTAGAAAGTACTGTTGTGTGTGAGGAAGGTGGAGGTCGAAATGGAAATCGACAATAGTGGAAAGGGTTGATGGATCAAGCGAGGGCAGGTTGTTGGTCCTGGCCCAGTGGTGAAACGCCTGAGTCAGACGATTCATCAAGACCCCGCGTGGCGGAAAGAAGGACTATGTCGGGGTCGAACAACTCATGAGTGTCGGAGCCAGAAAAAAAGAAGGTGTCCCTCATGCTTCGGGAGGGATGGGTGTCGCTTGGCGAGGTCGGTACATGTGCAGGACAGCTCGCCGAGACTCCAGGTTTGGAGGTGTGAGAACAAGGCACTGGATAGTTTCCGGTGTGCCTTGAAAACGATGCGTGGTTGCGCCACATGAAACGGTAGAGCACTGCGGGTGGTGGATCTGACAAACCCGCGGAGCTGGGTCAAAAGCAAAGTCCGAAAGGAGGAATGTGCGAAGAAGGGCGCGAGCATCGGTCTGGAGGGGCCGGGTGGAATTAGGCCCCGGAAGCGCAGGCTAGATCGAATGGCAGAGATGCATGCCTGGTGGTGTGGCTCAGGTAAGTGTGTAGCGATGCGATGAAGGATGCAAAGGGCAGCGTGTGGGAAGTCTCTGCTCCGTATGAACGGATGGCATCGAATCGTCGTAGGGTGTTGCTGCCAAGATCGCCCAAAAGGCGCCACAAGTCCAGGCGGTTGCTCATGCGCTTGGCCAGGAAAGCTTGTTGCAGAGCGATTGGTAGTCGTAGTCTGCGACGCTTTCGCCAAATAGTGGCAAAGCCCATGCTCAGTGGCGAAGAGGTCTGTTGCTGGGACGGCAATGTGGATTGGCACTGAAGTGTAAAAGTGGAAAACATCGAAATGCGCCCACCATCGAACGGCCAGCTCGGCGTTGACCAAATGGTGTCGTTGAACCTGAAGTAGTTTGCGGAATCGGCTGTGATCCCGAGCCATGAGAGAGGTGCGAGTTGCACCGACATAGAAAAAGGTTTGCCATTTGGGATGGCTGGTGAATCTCAGATAAACCGCGGAAGGGACAAGCTGAGATGAGAAATCAGAAGCGGGGGAATCCAGGCCGAGTCGGGCAAGCAGGGCTTTCAGTCGGCCAGAGCCACACAAGAGATGGCAAACGTCAAGTAGCTGAAGCTGTGCGAGCAGCCAGGAACAAAAGTGACGTGCGGCGACGTCGTCGGTTGGGAAGAACTGGAGAGTGAAACGGAGGACAGCGAGAAATTGGCGGCAGTGGTGTTGCCAAAAATTGTGTTGCTTGGCTGTGCGTCGTTGTCGGTGTGCTGTTGAGAGTCACTGGTAGAAGTGGCTTGCAGCGGCCAGGATGCGGCCCAGGGCCGATGACCCTAGTTTGGATAGGGTTCGCACTGGTACGCCCCAGAGCACGGCGGCTCGTTCCAGTTGGGCTCTGGTGTCGGAGTCCAGTGTGGTCGCCCATTTGGCGCAGTCGTTGGACCAGCAGTTTAGGGTCTGCTTGCTTTCTTTGCTGATCTTCTGGGAAGTGATCCATCGCTGGACTTTGGTGTCGGAAATGTCGGGTGGGAAGTTGCTGGTGAGCCATTGGCAAACGTGGGGAGGGGGTTGGAGCAGGTCGCAAGGCTCCTTCCAGGCGGGCGGGGTGCCGGCGTGGGGGCCGAGGGGGTGCCGCCGTGGGTGGGGGGGGCCGGGGGAGAAGGGGAGTCGTCAGCGGTGCGAGCGGGGAGGGGGGGGGCGGGGGAAACGTCAGGAAGTGGGGTGTCAGACGTGGTCAACCGCGGCCGCTTCACGCCGAAGTCCAGAAGGGAGGCCTGAGAGGGGTCAACCGGGCGCTTGCCGGATGATATGGGTGTAGGGGGAGGTGAAGGGGATGGTGCTTGCTGTGCGAGTTGGCTGTGTGCGACGGCAAGCTGTTGCTGGAGCTGGAGGATGGTGGCAGCTGAAGCTGGGTCAGTCGTAGTGGTGGGTCGTAGGGAGATGAGGAAGTCGAAGATCTTGCTGGTTAGTAGCTTCATGGCTGCTGGTTTGGTGGTCGAGGAGCCCTCCTGTGTAGCGACGTGAAGAGCGAGGGCATCCAAGTCAAGATGTCGTTGTCGGATTTGGCTGAGTAGCCCAGCGGCGAAGACTGACTCCGGCCTCGACTTTGCGACAACGATGCGTACCTCACCTCCATGGGCGAGGTGGCGCAACCACCAGCTGTTCCACTGTTCGTGCAGGAAGTGGAGGAGGGAAACGCGAGCGATGTCTTGTCCCTCAATGCCCAATTGCCGGGTGAACGCGGTATGCGTTATGACCTTGGGCAGGTCGTACCCTGCGACGCGGGTGGTGTCGTAGTGATCGTCGAACTCTGCTGGTGTTGGGACTGAGTGGAGGGGGCGAAGAGCAGGAGGGGGTGTGGCCTTCGAGGCGGTGGAGGGAGGGGAGAAAAGGGGGGCCGCGGGTGAAGGGGCCGGGGGGAGGAGGGGAAAAATGGGCGCCGCCGGGAGGAGGGGGGGGAAAGCCGGTGAAAGGGGGACGGGGGCCGAGGGGCGGTGGAGTGGATGGCTGGAAGTGGGAAGTGGGGTGGCCGTGGGGTTGGCATGGAGTTGGAGGTGTAGTCGGTGGTGTCCAGGTCGTGGAGGAGCATCCATAGCAAGGCCCCAACAGGGCCCCGCACAGGGTTCCGGCCGTGCATGGTGGTTGGATGCAGCGGGTGAAGGTTGCTGTGGATAGTTTTGCCTTTGGAGCATCGGTAACAAGCCTCGAGGGGGTTGGAAAGCCATGAGAAAACACAAGGGAAAGGGGCCAAGTTCGAACCAAAGGCTGGCAAACGGCAACCAAAAGGAAGGGTCGTATGGCGAACGATCGGTCACAGAAAAGGCAACAAAGCGAACAAACCGTGCATCAGTTCTTTTCCTGGTCAAATGAAATATGGTACGGTTCGCGCCCCGCTACGCCGGGCGCTGCAGCGCGACACCTCTCAGCATGGCATACTTGGAGTGAAGGCACCACTTCTTCCCTCTGCGGCATGCAAAGTGGCGCCGCACGTTGTGCTGGTCCTCGTGGCTTCCCCCGGACTCCAAGATCTTGCGCTGGTTGACAGAGCGCAGTTCCCCAAAAGCGATGGCCCCAAGCTGAGACTTTCCGATGGTGAAGTTCTGCAAAAGCTGGCCTAACGTGTCGGGATTGCAGGCTGTGGGAGTGGCCTGAGCATAGCATCCAAAGCTCGGGTAGTCATGGTTCTCAGGCCTCCATGCAGCAGGCCGGATCATGTTCTCATAGGACATGCGGCGCATTCGATCCGGGGTGGTGCCGTGTACATACATGACAGCGTGATGGGAAGCTGTGCCGGATCCAGCTTCAGGGTGCCCACCAGCGACCGGCCAGGGGTGTGGTCGGGGAAACAAGTGGTTGCGAACACCATGCCATGGGATTCCCGTCCCGGAGATGGTAGAAGCTGGGGTCGAACGCTATGGGCTCATCCATGTCCATGGTTCGCAGTTCCCAGCATTCTGCGAGGATGTCGGCATGTGAAGGTGGCAAGGCAGGGTCCAGGCTCGTCATGGAGATGTCCAAGGCTGGAAGCGGGTCCAACTCCCCCAACTCCCTAGGCGTGGGAACTCGCATTGGGTCAGTCTTGGCTGTGTCCATGACGCTTCGCCATAGATCAAGCCACCGGTTGTCGGAGTTTGTGTTGAGCTCTGCCTCCGACGGAGGGGGATTCAGGTCTTCAGTGTCATCCAAGGGGTGCTGGCGGGAGGGTTGGGGAGGTGCAGGGCGGGGAGGGGGGGTTGGGAAAGCCGCCGCGGGTGCAGGGGTAGGGGCATGCTGGCGTTGTTGCGGCCAGCACGGGATGGGGGGTGCGATTGTTGCCCAGGTTGCTGCTGTGGCCAGGACTGTCGCTTGTCCTGACTGCTCCAGTTGCCTGTGTTGCTGGTGCTGTGGTGGTGCTTGCCCCAGCGGCTTGTACTGTGGCTCTGCGGTGGGTGTCCCCACGATTGGTTCCACCAGCGTGGAGAGGACCTTTGAGACTTGTCGGTGTCCCATCCGGAAGTGCGCCAGGAAGTGGAACCTTGGGAGGTGTGGGTTTGCGAGGCTCGATGTGGAGCCGTGGCTGGGTGCGGGGGAGTGTCGTTGGGAGGACCTGCGCCGGGGGGAGCGTGAGCGGAGGGAGATGGGGTTGCGGCGCGATCGCCTGGAGCGGTGGTGGGGTCGTGAGGGGGAATGTGACCGGCTGGAGCTGCGTGCTCGCCGGGTGGTGTGTCGCCGTGGCGCCTTGTCGTGTCCGCGGTGATGACTAGTGTGGGAGTGTGAGTGGCGGTGTCGTCTGTGACGGGAACGGGATCTGCGGGAGTGGGACTGGGGACGAGTGCCTGTGGGATGTGGGTTGGTCGAGGGAGCGGCGGCAGGAGTTGTAGCAGCTGCATCGGCTGCGCGTGCCGGCTGAGGCTCGGGCAATGAAGATGGCATGCTGTTCTGAGCCATGAAGGGCATCAGGGAGCCGGATGTCGCGTTGCCAAAGTTAGGAAGGCCACCGTAGGGCATCACGGACATCGGGTTGCCAAAGTTCGGGAGGCCACCATAGGGCATCATGGAAAACGGTGCAAAGGGCGTGGTCTGTGGGTTGGGTGAAGGTACGAGGCTCATGGGCTGCATCATCTGGGGTGAAAACTGCAGGTTCGGTCCACCGCTGCCTGGTGAGCCGGACATGGTGCCGGTCGCAATGCTTTGCAGGAGCGAGTGCATCATGTCATAGAGCTGGTGTCCAGCCATCTCGCAAAGGAGACAGAGGGTTGGAAAGAGAGGGGTGGGAACAATAAAAGACAACTGCGGCATGGGCAGGCACGATGTAGCAACTGATTCACGCATGACCTGTGCCTCACAAAAGCTGCCTTGTCGGTCCAACTCATGTCAATGCAGGTGTCGCTCGAACGTGAAAGTGAATTGAACTGATCTGAGTCAGCGCAGAGCGTGAATCAATGAACTGCAAAGTCGGTGTCTGACCGGCTTGTCACTCGCGCATGAAGCTGCCGGAGCCTGATACCTCATGAGAGCTGCCTTGTTCAAAACGCAGGCAGCGCAATGCGGATGAAGCTGCCGGGGCCTGATACCTCGTGAGAGCTGCCTTGTTCAAAATGCAGGCAGTGCAATGCGAAGGTGAACTGAACTTGAACTTTTGAACGTCATCCCCTCGCGGGGGCTCCCGCATATGGCGAGTCCAGCCCACAGCGCCATGTCGGACAGGCCGTGGGTAAACACACTTATCTCGAGAGGCTTCACTAGCCGAGATGAAAAACGCAGTCAGTAAAAATGCTTGAATGCAAATGCAAATCAACAGGTCACAACATCGACGCCGAACAGGAAGCAACAGCGACAAACAGGAACCGCAAAAGGACTTTGAATCACACGAGTTGCGCAGGTACGCTGGGATGATCAGTCCCAGTATCACCACCGATGGCAAGTGTCTTCGTTGGCAGGAGACTTGCCATGGTGCTCCTGCCCCCTGCTGCTTAAAGTTTTGCGTCCGTGCTCCAGGACGTTTCACAAACGCACACACACACACACACGCACGCACGCACGCACGCACGCACGCAGGCAGGCAGGCACGCACGCACGCACGCACGCACGCACGCACGCACGCACGCGCACGCGCACGCGCACGCGCACGCGCACGCGCACACACCCACACCCACACCCACACACACACCCACCCACACACACACACACACACACACACACACACACACACACACACACACACACACACACACACACACACACACACACACACACACACACACACACACACACACACACACACACACGCAAACACGCAAACACACAGACACACACAGCGCAAACCATACATATACACCGCCCACACAACAGACACACGCGCACACAACACACACACACACACCACAGCACACACACACACAAACGACACACAACACACTCACACACGCACCACAAACACCACACCACACACACACACACGCCCACACACACACACACATACATACATGCTTATATATATATATAGACCTACGTACATTGGCTTCAGTCATGCTCGCCAACCCAAACGATCATCAAAAACAACAATTTGTGACTCAGGATCGCACAGTCTCGGCATCAGCGCGCAGGCGCTTCACCTGACCAGAGCGAGATTAGCGTTGCTTCGAGGACAAAGACTCAGAGACGCTCACAAAAAGGGATGCCTAGTGAAAACATGGTTGCAACGCATGAGCAAGCATTGGCCATGTTCCTGCCAGAAGGTTGACGGATGTGTCTGCACTTACTAGATCCAAACACTTGCTGCTTTCTTTTGGAGGGGAGGGGTCAATTTCAACATCCAGAAAAGAGAGGGCGGATCGGGGCGAAGTGGGAGAGAACACCCCACTGATTCTACACCAGCGAGCTCACTTGAGGGTACGAGCTCACCATGATAAAGGTCCTTTACTTGGAAAATTCCTGAATTCACCTGTTGGAATCAGAGTAAATTTGCAGACATGCTGTTATTGTGAATTGATCGGTCCCTTTTCATGCTGGTTCTTAGCAGGGAATGAGACATGGAATGACCCCGAAAAACATCACCCCCGGTTTCGTGTCCTTTGAGGGAATCTTTTATTCCCAACACCCGGAAGGTCATTCCCTACTGAGCACTAGCAAGTTGTGTGACGAATCCAAGGGTTTGTTCCTACACGTTGTTTGATGTTCTAGGGTAGACTAGACTTGAAACATAGTCTGATGCTGCTTTCTTTGTACTCCTTACCTGCAGATTACTGTGGAACTGCCATAGAGAAATCTCCGCCATAGAGGAAACTCCTGTGAGGTGTTGGGTATTCCAGGCGGCCAGGTTGTTGGCTGTTGGTCTCCAACAGAACTAGGGTTGAAAACCCTGGCTGTGATGGACATGAGCTGATGGATTCATTAAGCCCTCTTAGATACCGGGATATACCAGCTACCACTTGCAGGATGTTGTCCACCAAGTTCACCCTACCAAGTCACGTGCCAGGGTTGCGAGCCTTACCATTGGGCTTGACGTCGAGAGGCGTATTTTCCTCGTGCGAAACAAAACACAACGGTGCAAGTTGTTCTTATTTAGAGAGTGGGACCTCCTGCATTGAAAAAACTGCTTTGTAGAAGGCCCAACCTCCCAGGAGGTCCCACTCTCCTTATTTCACACTAGGTAGAAATATATTTCACACTAGGTAGAAAGTTGGTGGAGGGGTTCTTGTAATTTCTCCCTTTACCAAGTGCGGCGGATTTCGGAGCAAGCCTTTTGCTGCCCTAGGCCATAGTGTCAAAGCTTCAGCTGTCATGTTGCATCAAAAAGCCCAAATCCCACCTGTTCAGCGGCAGGTGGCTCGTTGTCCCTTTTTTGCTTGATGGCTGTTCTACTCAAACCTGTTAACTCCAAGAAGGCTTCCCTTCTACCAGGGACGGAAAGGAGCATTTCAAAGCTTAAATATCTGTGAGCCAGTACCCTACAAGCATGGCTTGAGGCGACCTTTGGAAGACGAGGGAAGTGAGTCAACAGATCAAGCAAACTCCTTCTAGGCGACAACCAATTTGGCTCAAGTTGAGGCTCAGGGTTTTTGGGTCTCCAAAGTTATACAATACTCCGGGATCGGCTTAAATTGAGACAAAATCTGAAGATCTTGACTTTCGCTCTGCCCCAGATTTCAGTCTTGACATCCGGTTGGTGCTTGGCATCACATGTTGGTTTCGACCAAAGCTCAGGGCACGGGGGAAAAAACAAATCCGCGAAATCCGCACCTCGTTGCTGAGCTTGCGCCTCTGCAGCTCCTCTTTTTCCCTCTCCGCCAGGCTGCGTCGGACCTGGAGCAACCCGTGGGCCCGGAGTCGATGAGCCAAAGCTGTCGGTCTTCAAATCCGGGACAAGGCGTGGGGTGCTGGTGCTCCTTTCACCCCGGGCACCGGCTTTGTTTGTTGGGATGGGTGTAAAGGGACAAGGAAAAGCCTCTTTCTCCCCAGGCACCCTGACTCTTTTTTGGGGGGGATGGGTTTAAAGCCTTTCAAGCGCCATTTTGGGTAAAGGAAAGCGGCGGAGTTGGTGCTGGACAGCGCGTTGGGTGGGGCTTTGGCGACTGTGCTCCTGGTCGTAGAGTGGGAATACCCTGCCGCTGCGGCCATTCACGGCATGGATGACAGCGAAGTGCTCGTTGGCCGCGGCACTCCCATGCGCTTCCAAAAGGTCCGAAATGGGGCCTTGGGCGTCACCGTCACGGGTACCTTCCATGTCCTTTTTTTCTAGGCATCTGGATCTTTCTAAAACACCACCCAAAAATCTGGGGAAGCGGATATGGTTTTTGAAAAGAACGATGGTTGAAAAGAATGGAAAAACTCTTTGGGCTACCAAACTCTTTCTGTCATCCTGGGGGACCAGAAATGAAAAGAAAACAACTTAGCCGCATGGCTGTGGGTCGAAACCCTGTACCCCTGGTGAAGATCAAAATAGGTGGTACATGAGTGTTCATCTGCCCCAAAATGGAGGCATAGCTTATGACCCATGACCACATGGGTACTATCCGTCCTTTTGGATTTTGAATCTTTCTTAACTCCTGCCCAGTTTTGGCGTCCAGTTCTGCAACAAATAGTTGAACACGGATGGAATCCATGGAGCAACTGGGGGAAGTGACAAAAAGGAGACATGGTTGATACCTAGAAGGGCAAGATCTACCATAAACCCGTGGGTAAAGATGAACAAAATAATATAGTCCCTTTCCCACACGCAGAAACAATCACGCTAGCTCGTTCCGAGTGCCCTCAGAGGCTTCATCGGCACCTTGGCCGTGGGAGAACTTCCCTTACATGAAACCACCGCCTTGGATGAAGACAACCCCAAGTAAAGGAACCCGTCTTTTGACCATGGCTATGAGTTTGTCCCCACTAAGACCCGAGGAATCTCCAAGCGTCGCCTCAGATTCGCTGTTGAAAGCTTAACTTTGGTGGGTGGAATCCCCCACAAAACCAACAACCTAAAGAGACGTCTGAACCGCCAAGGTGCACATGTTTTGTGAACACCTTGGCAAGCTTTCAATCAGGCAAGCTGCAGTGGATGCCCCTTAACCTCAAACCATGGCAAAGTTATGCAAATTGGCGGCAGACACAAACCAAAAAAAAAGGTTCGCTGGTAAGGGAAAGTTGTGGGCATTGAACCAAGGCAAAAGAAAACACACACTTTTTGAGTCTGGCAATGACTTCTCTGGGCTGTCCTCAGATCCCCCGCTAAAAGTTCAACTTTTAGTGGGTTGAATGGAAACCCAACCACTAAACACGAAAACGATCTAAAAAATATAAAAAAGACTAAACATATACAAATATATCTAAAGATCTAAAAATATCTAAAACATGCTCAAAAGCTAAGGAACCTTATGGCCTTCGGCAGCCACCAAGACTTCTGAGGTCTAAGACCATCGGCGTGTCCCAAGTCAGCCGTCGCCTGGTCCTCCAGGTCGATGCGCGCCTTCTCTAGCTCCAAGGCGCGCGCCTGAGCAGTTCAAGAACCAAGGGTGCACTTGCTTGCCGTTGACCCCCCTGCAAAAAGATGTCTCACTTTTTGGGGGTTTGGTGGAAAACCCACCTTGATTTCCACAAACAAGTTAAATTCTAAAGATCCAACCCAATAGCAGTCAAGGCATGACCACCCTATCAACCGCTCAAGGGTAGCTACTTGGTTGACGTTGGAAGGGGAGCAACAGTGGGTGGTGCACCTACCCCAAGATGGGATCCCATTGGTTTTGACCCACAGCCTTCTGAATCAGAGCCATACTGTGGATGGACAAAATCCATGTTGCATCACTTTGAAACCATGGTTGAAACCATTCTTCGTTGGTATTTACAGGGGAATCGAATCATTTTACGGCTTCTTAGGTGGTGCGAAATGGATTTCGTCCACCCACAGTATCAGCCGCTCAAGGGTACCTAGGGGAAGTCTCATAGTTGGGTTGGTTCAATTGGAGATTCTCCAACTAAGCACATGTTTTGTTGGGTGGGGATAGTTGCCAGTCATCCGCTTCTCGCACCACGAAACGAGTCACCATGGGAATGAAACCATAAGACAGGCTATGGCATTTGCAGGGGAATCGAATCATTCCAGGGTTCTGAACGGAGGTGCAGCAATTCGTCCATCCACAGTATGGCTCTGCCTTTTTTAAGGGTACCCCTTTAGGTTGGTTTAAAGGGGAGCAAAAAGGCAAAAAAACACCAAACTTTTGGGGGGCCCGATTCCTGAAAAGAGACACACACATTTCATGGTTCCAATTTGGCTTCCACCCTACGCTAGGTCGCTTGCTTTCTAGGTCGAGTCTCAGCAACATGTGGGTGGCTCATCATTTTGTCGGAATTCCAAGTCCTTGGCGGGTTTCAATATTCTAAGATGTTTAGAAGTTGTATATTAAGTCTACCATGCCTACTCCAAAATAGAATATTAGTGTAGCTGTACCATCCCCATTCTCTTGACGGAACCCCTCTCCGAGGAAAAAGGGTGGCTTTTTCATAGAGAACGAGCGAGGTCCCCAACTACTGCAGGAAGGCACAACCTTGATTATTGTCCTTAACATGTTGCAACCACTGGGGGCTGAGGAAATCAACAGGCGAGTTCGCATTGGGGCGAATTGATGGCAAAGCCACTTGTTTTAGAAAAAGGTAAGGGGCTAAAATGGGAACTTGATCAATGTACTGGTGGCGTCCATTGAAACGATCACCACTTTTGGAGGTTCCAACAAGGGAAACGGCTCGGAAACCCTGATGACTCCCCACCGAATTATGCTCGGTTGCTTTCTGCTCCCCTGCTAAAAGTTTAACTTGTAGTGGTTTAATACTGAAAACCCGTTAGTTGGCAACAAGCTAAAGTCCTAACATCCAATCAAAATGCAAAAAAATATGATGGCCTAAAGGTCCTACAACTCCAACTCTTGCTAGATCTGAGGCTCGGTGCCTGGTAGGTCTCTGCCAAGAGCCGCGCGTGACGAAGCCTAGGAACGAACACTAACAAACACCATGAGATCCACAAAATAACACACATACTGTGGATGGACGAAATCCTGCACCACTTTGAAACCATGGGAAGCCGTTGTTTGTGGGCATTTACAGGGGAATCATCATACCAGGGTTCCTTAGGTGGTGCAGGATGGATTTCGTCCATCCGCAGTAGGATCCACAAAATATGAACCGTCTCAAACTCGTTGGGCAATTTTGGCTCTTTAATAGTACATGAATCTCTGAAGCACAGGAATACACTCATGACTAGCATTTGTTATTCTGTTTTCCAATGGGAGTGAGAAATACATTACCTTTCTGCTCCATGACTAGCATTTGTTTTTCTGTTTTTTTTTTCCAATGGGAGTGTTGAAAGAAAGCAAGGGCGCCGCAACACAAATCCCCGAAGTAGCGCCCCAAACCTCAGCTTCTCTCGAATTTGATCAGTGGAGGGAATGAACCCAGGGATTCCCTTAAAGTAAACCGCAAGGGATGGCTTAAAAGTGTCATTCCCTCATTCCCTGCTCAGCACCAGCAAGTAGAGAGTCAAGCGGAAACCACCTCTTCACCTAAGGAGAACTCACTCAGCATTGGCCAAAAGGATGCTGTTTTGAACCGCAAACAAAAAATACAAAAATAGCCTCCCTCCAATCATGGAAGCTGAAAAAGCGGGTTTTGGGAAGACTACTTTCCTTTTGGGGAACCCCTCTGTCCACTACCAGGATTGTAGAGGAGCAGGAGCTTTGGGGTCTCCATCCGGCCGGGAGAGATCCAGAGATGTTGCTGCTGGGATGCTGGGTAGATTTGAAAGCTTTCCGTAGCGTTTATCAAGCTCGCGCCCCAAACCTTACGGGCGGCCTTGAATCAGCCGTCCCTTGTGTTAAACATAAAACCAGACCGAGTGATAGATCTGCCTTTTTTATAGCCTTTGGAATTCTAGTAAAATGTGCAGATAGATACTATTGTGGTCATATTAGGGATTGTAAGGATATTGCCTATGTCTTCATAGCGGTGTATTCTGTACCTTGCCTTCATTCATACCAGGCCCTTGAACCAAACCAAGCAGGCTTTTGTTCATGCCCTCCCACCTTGGCAATAAATCCAGGTGATTCGGAGGATATCCCGTTTTTACAGGTAGACCGAGCACACTCAACCCAAAATCCATGGTACAATGTGGGACTTGTTCTCTTACTTGCAACCCAATTGTCCCGTGATGGCCTTTTTTCAACCTTGTTTTTTTGGGTAAGGGTTCCCCTTCAAACTCAACCAACAAAACAAATGCCTTTTTTGTCCCATGGACATCCACTGTGCGTTTGAGTCAGGATGAAAAGCCGCAAAAAGAAAGGCGATCTATTGCAGCCTAAGTTGCGCAAAGTGAATATTGGTAATTCTTCCGGGGCGTGGGCCAGAACCCTGCCGTTGTTCCCTTTGCTATCACTCTGAATCAAACATGCGGGGAAGTGATTCGTAAAGTGCCCCCAAACAGACCGGGGGGGTTAGTTGGGCCTACTCAAGAAGTCTCAGTAAGTACTGCCTAGTACTGGTTTAGAATTGCTTTCGTATTACCCTCCATCCCACTAACATGGCAACTGACAGGGGGACCCTTCTAGGTACCTCCTCACGGGTGCCATGTTAGTCGAAGGAAGGGTAGAACTCATTTGCACTGGTATAGTGCTTAGAATTGTCTTGGTATTCCCTTAATATTTCTCGGTACTGGCAAACATGTTCCATTTCTCTATGTCCTCCCCTTAAACATTTGCGATTATCAAAAATTCGGAACTTTCCGGTACCACCCCCTTGAACATGTCTGGGGCTCGGGAAGCAGTGGGTCTGCTGTCACCCAAATCTCTTGAACATGTGCGACCATGGTCCTACTTAGGTCTCAAGGTCCCCTGATTGCCTTCCTCAAACCACAGGTGTCGTCACGGCCTTCTTCAGCTCTTAGAGCGCTTTGAGGAACTCATCGAGTTCTTCCCCATATGGCCATGGGTCAAAATCCCGTACCCCCAGTGAACATCCCAATCCCAACTAAAATAGACTAAAATGGGAACCATTGGTTTTGACCCCACTTCCATATGCTTTTTCACGAGGGTCTTCGACTGCCTTTGATGTTCAGGCTCTTTGGTGGGGTTCGCAGCTCCGAGTACCCAGCCGTCTCTTGCTCTGGTGTCAAACTGGGAACCTTGACATGACGGATTGATGTCTCAACGCCCCCTTGAACATGTGCAAAGGGTGTCATTAAGAAATTGGTTGTTTCGGCCTCGGTTGATTTTGCTCTCATGATGGTTTTCATGTAGTATTAGTTCGTGCTGGCTCAGTATTGATTAGTATCATTTAGTTGTCGTTTAGTAAGAACATGATTTTTCTCACGCCCGGACAGGCAGCCATGTTTTGCCCACCGAGAAAAACGCTTCTCTGCATTTCCTCCCCCCAAGCCTCAATCTGTCCAAGGCGGGGGAAAAAGATCGGGACCGCTTGTCCGAGTTCCCTCGCCATTTGCTCGCGACCCGATGGATCGATTGAAGCCGAGCTCGGGCCCGGGCTCTTCTTTCAGCCTCACCTCATCGAGGGCGCGCCGGTCCTGGCGTTTCCACCGGGAACTTGAAGCCCGGAGACCGACTCATGGGGGCTGGGGGATCCGGGAGGCCTAAATAAGGCCTTATTTGGGACATAGTTAGGCTCCCTCCCTCCCCATCCCCCCTCCCCATCCCCATCCACATCCCCTCCCCCAGCCCCGATAAAAAAACTATTCCCACACCGACCTTCACCATTGGCCGACAGTGGACCTTCACCGAAGCATCTCTGGACAATTCAGTTACCCACCGCACAAGTCTCTCTCCCCTGAAAACAATCTATCACCCCTTGACATATCCATCCGCTGAAAATGCAAAGCGGTCATAACTCAGGGTCCATGCGTCACAAACCCCCACCTAGACATAGGGTCCACTGCCTATTTTGAGTGGGGTCACTTGTCTAAGACCTTATGAGGATCCTTGCAGTTCAAAGGGGCCCAACTGTGAATCGTGTGCGGAATCTACGTAACAAGTCCAATTCTGATCTGTTCGAAGCAATCACCTTGCCATCCTGCAGTTGCTGGAGCCCGCTGTGGATGGTCCGTCGCACCGCCAGACTTCGGCATTGAAAAACGCAGTATTAGGATTGCTGTGAACTGTTCATCGGCATCTCTTTGAGTGACATGCGCCGTGGCATTCTAGCTAGTTCAAGGTCAAAGTCTTGGGTCCATCATGTTACTTCCAAATAAAATCTGAGGGAAACGGTCAATCAAAGAACCCTACTTCGAGTCCAACTGGGAGTTTAAGCTACGGGTCAAACTGCGGGTCAGGTAGACAGACTGAAGAATCCATGCGCGGAGTCTAAGGTCCAGCCGCCAGGCCCACGAGGTCCAAGCTTGAGGGGTCCAACTGCAGACCTTCCCCAGACCCCGTCTGCAACTCGGGCCCCAAAACGAGCTCGTCTTTGGTTTTCGGCGGTGCTTCCCGTGAATTGCCGAAGGCTGGCTTGGAGTTGGTGGCATTGTTGCATTTGTTTAAGCCATGCTCTCATGCCCGCAGCAGGCATGTTTTGGTGAGACCGCGGGTGTGCGAAGGCGACTCTCTAAAACTGGACGGCGATTCGCTTCCAAAGATTCTTTGGTTGAGGGGCCCGGAACAACCAATTCTTTCTGGTGGTTCCAACACATGCTTCCTTCCAACATGTACCATAGAATCTGGTTTGGAAACGACAAAAAAGACTTCTTCCAGTAGAGAGGTTAGAATAAGGGTACCAACTTTTTCCTGCAGTCTATTTTAGTAGGGGAACCCTCCCAACCAAAAAAGGCTAAAAAAAAGCACTACTGGGGCACCTAGTCTTTGTTCCGGGCCCCAAGTCGGGCCCGTTGAACTCCTGGGGCTGGATCTCCCTCGAGCGCCTCCGCCCAAACGCGCGCCGCGCGAGCCGCGCCCCCCGATGCCTGCGGCTCGTGCTCTGCGCCGGAGACTTTGGCCTCCAGCTCCAGCTTTTGAACGATGGCCTCCTGATGGCTCTGGGCTTTGCGGGCTTGCCGCCTAAGCAATAAGCTGGAAACCAAGAGAAGCCAAGGGAAACCAAGGGAAGCCAAGGGAAACCAAGGGAAGCCAAGGGAAACTAAGGGGAAGCAGGGGAAAGCAAGGGAAACCCTAACAAGGCCTCGTCAGGGGCTAATCCGCGTCTAAGATGGTGTCCACTATCCCACAACTAAAGCTACCCCCTGAATTTCATACAGCTCTAAAGCCCCTCATTGGTGGGTTGGTGGGTTGAACGTGTTCCAGGACATGTTTTCCCATTTACCCGCAAGAACCAGGGGTTCAACCCCCCAAACCACCAATTGAGGCTTGCTTGAATTGCAGGTTGGGGTTCTCCGCCAAAGGATGTTTTCCGGCAAGTCAAAGGTCGTTCGCCCTTTTTGAACCCTGTTCGAAGTGCTCTCTGGTCGTTAGATCCCCTGCTAAAAGTTTTCAACTTTTAGTGGGTTAAAAGGACAACCCCCACCAAACCTCTTGGGGCTAACACTCAAGGCCCAAAAGGCTAGCCCTTGGCTGGCAGCATGGTGGACGACGGGGTGAAAAAGGGGAAGGCATGTCTAGCGGTTGGTGGGTTCCATTGAACCAACACAAAGGTGCCCCTCACACACACAAAAGATGCATTTCCACAAAAACTGCTCACACCCAAAGACCATCCCAACCAAACACACCTGGCTTTAGGTCTAGTGTTGTCTGGGGGGGTGCACCAGGATCTGTTTCTAACCAGCTCTGCTCCCTTACAGCTTGCTGGTGCTCAGCAGGGAATGAGAAATAGACTCAACCTGGGAATTCCCGAATAAAGGAAACTATGGGGGATGGTTTTATGGGGGTCGTCCCTCATTCCCTGCATCTCTCGCACCACCCGGGCACCGTCCATGGATCTGCCCAAAACAAGCCTTGGCAGTCTCGCGGAGGTTCTGCACCTAAAGCCGAGGCTCGGACGCCCGAGTTCTCCGTTCAAGCTCTTTTTCGGGATGGCTTCATGGGAAACCAAAAGGGAGAAGCGAACACCATGCTGGGAGTCCCAGTGACATCAGACACACTCATTTTTGTTTGTATATATATATATATATATGTCTAATAATATACATTTATATAAGCAAAGGTGTGTTCTTGTCTTTTGCCTGAAGGTAGCTACCCAAGGCAGCTACCCTTGGAAGCACCCCGCTGAAAAGTTGTCAGATGGGCGCCCCGGCCACGGAGAAGAAGGGCACCACGCTGCCGAACTGATCCTCGCCGAAACCGTGGCGTTTCACGTTAGCAGCCGAATGGATGTGTGTGTGTGTGTGTTCTGGTTCTGACACACCTATGGTCATTAGTCCCTTAAGTAGCTTAACTTGGTTACTATCCATGTACTAAGTATCCACTCTTTAAGTAGGTCAACTTGGTTACCAACCATGTATTTGCTAAGTACCCACCCTTCAAACAGGTTACTTGGTTACTGACCATTTACTTTCAAGTAGGGTTAAGAATCAAAGGGCGAAAACCTTTCCACGCCTTTTGGCTACCTCTCCTCTAGCTCTCATCTCGTGTTCTTCCCGCTGGTGGTCTTTTCCTTTCCCACAGACCAACACACACATGGGATTGTCTTGCTTTTGGGCTCTCACGTTGGTTTCAAGGGAAACCAACTCACAGCCCCAAATTCCCTCGGATCCCAAACTCCTATCTTGCCACAGCGTCTTTCGGGAACCCCAGAAATTTGTGTTCCTCTTAGCTTCTCTTTAAGCCCACGAACATACTAGGACTCAAAGAAAGCCGCCACCTGGAAGCCAGCAAAAGTGATTGAACCACCAGCTCAAAAGCCAGGGGCCCGGCCACGCAAGTGATGCGATCGGGGTCCTTTGAACGGATTGAGAAACACACCAACACGAAACCTGCACCCATGATGGCCGGGCTTTCCCAAGTCTGAGAAAAACGACCCGAATCATGCACTCCCCCCAAAAAACACAAATATATTATCTTTGTTTTTGAAAACAAATGGGACCTTTTTTTTGTATTGTTGATTAACCTTTGTAAGCTTGACCATGCGCTGTTTCCTTCCAAAAAGGCACCAACAGGAAGGGGGCGTGTTGTGTTTTGCGGACCCAAACGTCACACTCACGGATCGTTTCCCGATTCCCCCCATCAAGAGATAGCTTGGCCTACGGACTTATGAATGGGAGAACGAGTCTCATGGACAAACTTTGCCGCCCCAGAATCTTTCATGGTATTGCAACCAAATCCTTTTCACATATACATCGCATGCACAATATGTACATACCCAAAGGGTCCAAGTACCTTCTAAGGATGGACTTAGACCCCTTTTGACACCCTAAAAGCCATCCTCACAAGGTACTTGGACCCTCTGGGATATGTAAAATGATGTCTGAATTCTGGAAAAAATCGGTGTCGGAGCTCCGAAGGCTCTCCCCTGACTAGAAAACCCGACAAAGCGCCCCCACACCCCAGTATTTTCTTGCTGGATGCTCAGGTGGGAATGAACCCAGGGATATTGCTTACAGGAAACCAAAACAGTTGGATGCTTTAAGCAGGGGATGATTCTTCCCTGCCAATAAAGGAAATCAGTGAAACCAGTTGGATGGTTTAAATCGGGGTCACTCCATTTCTTCCTTCCCATCGGATTCCTTTAAAGGAAACCCAAAGGGATGGTTTACAGGGGTCATGTTAACTCATTCCCTGCATCTCTCGCACCAGAAAAATCCTTTGAGGAGCCCCCCGAACAACCTTTTGTTTTTCGACAAGGGGGCGGGGTCCCGCCCGGCCCCGCCTCTGAGATCCGAGGCAAGGCTCGGCCTCGCGCGAATCCGAAGCCGAGTCCCACTGTGGAGCGGAAAGAATCCCAACGTGCGGTGGATGCGATGCCCGGCTCGTGACGTTGGAAGCAAGAAAACCAAGCCGAAATTCCATGGAGCTTATGCAAGGGGTTTTCTGCAAGATTTTGAGTTGGTCTTTTCTCGTCCAACATCTTTCAGCTGGGGAGTTCCAGCTACGTACAAGAAGGGTGGTGCCTTTGTTTTCTTTTCTTTTCTTGGGGGGGTGTCCCTGCTTTTTGTTGCAGAGTAGCTTCTCAGAGCCTGTCAGAATCGATCCCATAGAGACCCAAAGTAACATCAAGTGCGCGCATCTTCTAGGTACAATCAGGAAGGCTGGCCGAAAAAAGGAGGCTTCCAAGAGGAGTCTCCTCTACAACTGGGGTGTTTCCTGGGTTTGTGAACATGTTCAGATCTCAGGGTAACTGTTCAGATCGCCCGAACGAAGGGCTCCGGGAATTCCGGAAACTGCTGATGGAACTGCGATGGAGGACATGTCCCTATGACAAGCTCACTGGCTTGCTGGTGCGATAGGGGAATGAGAAATGGAACGACCCCTACAAACCATTCAACGGGTGATTTCCTTTTTTCGGGAACCCCTAGGTTCATTCCACATACTGAGCACCCGCAAGCTTGAAGGCTTGGTCCTTTTGAACCAAACGCAATTTTCGAGCCCTCAAGGGCTGCAGGTTTCGGGACCGCCAGTTTTTCCCCCAGCCGGAAGCTTTGGGGTCGATAGGGCCAGATAGGCTCCGGGGTGGTTCGGGGCGGCCCTGAGGTCAGGTTCCACGAGATTTCCACCAGGGTTCCACGAGGGTTCCACGAGGTTCTGCGAGGGCTGCGGGGTGGTGCGAGCACTGAAAAGAGCACCGCATGCTGTTGGGGATATCACTTGAGCTTAGTTTTTCTTGGCGCCTGGTGGCTGCGGCCGACTGACATGATGAAACAAAAAATGCACCCGGAATGAAGACAGCCGGGTGGCACGAAAAACAAATAGTAAATGCACCGGGAATAAAGACAGGCAACCGGCACCGCGCCCATGTTCACGACAAAATTAAATGAAAACGGAAGAAAATAATGAGAGGAGAGGAGAGGAGAGGAGAAAAGAGGACAGGAGAGGTAGCCAAGCCAACACCTGGTCGTTGGATCTTTGGTACCTTGTTCTTCAGCTCCCCAAAATGCAAAATGTCCAGCTTCCCCAGAATTCCTGCTTTCTTACATGTCTCCTGTTTAAAAGTGCCCACAATTAGACCCAGGGGGGTCCTTCAGGCCCCAAGTTGACATTATTTCAGGGGTCGGAGTTTTGTCTTGTTGCCTGGCCCCCTGAACAAATACAACCTGCCCAGTGCAATTCCCTCTTAGCTAGTTAAGTAACTAGACAGCCTAGATGATGCTGGCGATGCTTCAGGCTTTGTTGTTGGATTTGGGCCTGCTCCTCAAATCCAAAATTATCAGCTTTCTCAAACACATGTTTTCTTACGTGTCTCTTGATTAAAACCTGCCCACAATCAAACCCAGAAAGGGGGTAGTACTTCATTCCCCCCAACTTGACTTTGTTTTAAAGTCTTGCTGCCTGCCCCACCCCCCTTAAAAAAAACTCAGAAGGAAATTCTAGCAATACTAATCAAATGGAAACTCGAAAGAAAACTCACTCCAGCAATACTAAATCAAATGGAAACCCAATTCCTGGAACTCAAAAGGAAGCTCCAGTAATACTAGATCAATCCAAATCTCAAAATGAAGCTCCAGCGATGCTAAATCAAATGACAACTCAAATCCAGAAATCAAGGAAGGTCTAGCGATACTAAATCCCAAAACGAAGCTCCAGCAATACAAAACTACTAAATCAAATGGAAACTCAAGTCTACCAATGCCAAATCAATTGGAAACTCAATCGAACTGGATTTCAATATGTTATCTTAGGTACCCCTTCCGGGAGGGGCGGGGGGTTCCACCCCCCTTTACCATCCCAGCACCACCCCTTTGACATCATACTTCGCGGTATTCCACGTTTTCCGCAGCCCGTCTCAGAGTGGTCCTTCATGATGGACTGGTACTTGCCCAATGAAGACCAAGGAAGCTGATTATATAAACCAGCGAACTGCTATCTGTAGATCCAACGATGCTCCTGTGCCGTGAGCATGCCAGGCACCGTCGCTTCAATATCTGCGAGTTGGTCACCTCCGCAAAATCCATGTGACAGCCGCAGTTCAAGCAGCCGATTCTCTGACACAGCCATGAAAACAACAAAGCTTTCAGCTTCCCTCTAATTGGCGGTCTCCATTGAAACTCAACCCGCTGCAACCAGAACTTCACCCAACGCAAACCAGAACTTGTCATATGGTTTGGCAGCGTGTGTGCACGGAAAAACATATTTGTAGAGTGTCTTAGGATTTGTCTATTTTCACTTCGCATGACTTGTTCTTGCTTCATGTGGGCTTGAGTTGTTTGTTCACTGCTCTTGGCAGCAGCTGGAGCTATCAGAACTGCTGCATGCGCAGCTCTTGCTGATAGGTGTCTACGGGCATCACACCGTGCTTGAATGCAAGCTACACTATGACTTGCTCAAAAGCGCCCCACAAGCCCATCCACGTAGGGTCACATCCCGGCAACCGTAAACCCACTCGCTTGCACTCTTCTTGCGTTGTGCTTGCTTCAAGCCTCAGTCACTTTGATCATGCTGCCAGTTTCCACCTGGTAACATCCATTCGAATGCTAAATGTGCATCTATACATGTATATGTGTGTGTGTGTCATTGCTAGCACCCATACTCTGCGCAAACGTGCTGTCGTTTCCTGATCGCTGTGTTGGAGTTGGACCATGAATCCAGAAATGTCGTATGCTTTGTTTCTTTTGTTTGCCCATTCGCGCGTCGGAGTGTATGTGTGTGTGTGTGCATGCTGGCGGGCTGCTCTCGCAAAGGACGTGTGTCATGTCGCGAACAATTCGGACACCGCGTGCACAGAACAGCGCATGGCTCAGCGCGAAGTAGTTCTGCAGGGCAAGCGCGTGTGAACACTCCTTTTTCTCATCAAAATTTGCTTGGCCAAGAAACTGTCTTATCAGAAACACGGCCTTCATTGGAATACGACTGGGGGCTGCCAAAGCTTAGAGGCAATGGGCAACGCACGCGCAAACGCCAACCAACCAACAGGAGTGCAGAACGGCGGCAGCAACCTAATCAAGGGCAAAAAGCAGAACTGGCTCTGGCTGGAAGGCACAAGCAGAACAGAAGGGCAAATCTGTGAAATGAATACATGGACACATCAAAAATTCATCGCAAACAAAGGGCAATGGGCATGTTAAGATTTGCGGCACGCCTCCAGGACACGTCAGATCATGCAAGCTTACACACGCTGAGAAAGTTCATGTGTCCAGGCCCGAGCAAGTCTACTTAGCAGGTATGCGTTGCGCTTGTTGATGAAAACAGCGCGTAGTTGAGGATAACAATCGCTTTTTTCGCGTTTGGCTTACCGCCAAAGCTGCCACAAAACCAAATGTTAGTCCAAGCAATCAGGGCAGGTTCAACACCTGCTGAATTTTAGATTCACTAGTTCGCAGCAATCGCATGCAATCGCCAAACAACTAACTAACGTTTATGACCAACTCTGCAGGGGCCACGAACACATCAAACTTAACAAGCAATTGTTCCTTCCAGCCACTCAAAATCACTTAATAATCTGGGAAGCAATCAAGAAAACATCGATCAGGCAAATGCATATGCTTATCTGCTGATTAGACACCTCGTTAAAAGGCAAGCCAAGCCATGGTTGACGTGTAGAGTACGATCTGCAAAGGACAAACATTATTCGCCACAGCATGGTACCAGCTAAGCACACCGGATTCCAGAAGCTAAGCCTCACATAAATTGAAGTACATGGCGTGCATGATTTGAGAGATATTCTCTGAAACATGCTAGGGATAGCTTCGGCTGTGTGTGTGTTTCATGTGCCCTCCCATTGACTTCCAGTAACATGGCTTTACGTTCCACGAGGCAAACATCAGCTAGCTTTCCACATTGTGTTACATTCCAGCAGATTCCAGCAGGGTTCTATACGAAAATCAACTGTGTCGCGTCTCCAAAGCGCCGATTCAATACATTTGGGGCCGGCAAAATGCACCACGTATTTCTTCCTTGCTTCTGAGCTTATGGTGTTCCAAGTACCTTTTCAATCACATGTTGAACAATAGAACATCTTGTTCACCCGGTTTCAAGAGCTTGAGCTTCGTTTCAAGGAGCCACGCAGCCGAATTTCGGCCAACAGAATATCGCTTACATACTTTTGGCCACAACACGCCACAGCCAGATCGGGCCCAACAGGATGTCTCGGTTTTATTCCCAAGGCGTCTCCGCAGCCAAATTTGGGCCAACTGGATGTCTCGGTTTTTTTTTCCACCGGCCTCCGAGTACATGGTTTTGTCCCCAAGGCGCCTTCGAATCTTGGTGGCAAACACGAGCAAAATCTGAGCCGCGGCCAATGGCCCCAAAAATGTCGCGGTTTTTAAAAACCACTGTATAATTTCAACGTATTCAAGCCCATCAATGACTTTTAAGGGCTTGTCGCA
The DNA here is from genome assembly GCA_963377175.1 of Effrenium voratum. Taxonomy (NCBI): domain Eukaryota; class Dinophyceae; order Suessiales; family Symbiodiniaceae; genus Effrenium; species Effrenium voratum. The sequence goes on from CAUJNA010003221.1 coordinate 515,027, forward strand.
TCGGCAGGAAAATCACAGCTGAGCTTCTACAAGTGGAAATTATGCAGCGGTTTGAAAAAACCGAGACATTTTTCGGGCCACGGGCCGCTGCTCAGAATTGACGCAGTTTTACCATCAACGTGCGAAGGCGCTTTGATCACAAAATCCAGGAACTCGGAAGCTGCCGGGGAAAACAAACAACATCATACATCCGGTTGGCCCCAATTTGGTTGCGGAGACATCTTGGGAAAAAGAAAGCGAGACATCGTTTTGGCCTATGGCCAGGCCAAGCCCGCGACCGCGTACTCGGAAGCTGGTGGAAACATACGATATTTCTTCTGTTGGCCGAAAGTTGGCCGCGGAGGCGCCTTGAGTCATGCCATTGGTCAATGTATCTGTCATTGCATCATAGGCTCCTTGCTAAAGGAAAATTCATGTACTTGGAAGCCGGCAGCAAAATGACATGCTTGACTACGTTGACGCTGTGCTATGCTTCTTTGATGCCTGCAGCGGGTGCCAAATACTGGGTAATATTTGTCGTCACTGGCGCCTTGAGCAAACCCATGCACTTGACTTGGCGATGATGGCAGTTATGCACTCAAAGACTGAACAGCAGCAAATGTTTTTCACAAAGGTGTCTACAATCCACGGAACAACACTCGCAGAATCAACACAACATTTGGAGAAACAACATTACATGCACCACAATTCAACATATGCGAGAGAAACTCCTGCAATGTATGCTACATTTTCGTGCATGCGTGTTAGTTGTTGCTTGCCTTATTGTACAAAGAGTGGATGTACATGAACGCATGCACGTGCTTGACTCATTACAGCTTAGGTTTAGCCGTGTTTTGCAATGCCTCTAGAGACATCGAATGGCGTCAGAGAATAGTCGTTGCTTGCTTTGGTCGCGATACAGGTTTATGGCTCGCTTGTTGTCAAGCATAGCTCCATTGCTGTTGTCCCATCTCTTTACTCGGATTTCAATGGTGCGTCCTGTCAAGAGCTGCGAGACCCGTATCGTGCCAGCGTTTATTCGCGCATTCTCACGCATTGCTGGAGACTCCGGACCCATTCAAAACTCAGTTCAGTGTTGTTTGCTATCGTGGAACTCAATTCGGATTCTGCAAAGAAGACGTTCAGAACCTGGACGCGTAGCGTAAGTTCCTCAGTGTCTCCGCAAAGGACCCGCAAACAATTTGCGTTGTATGTAAGATTGTGGTTTGGTCATTTGTCCTGCGGGCCTGCAGCTGGCAGCGCTCAACCTTGAAGAGCTTGTTGCTTACTGTGTGCCAATGGCTTTGAGTGTGTGTGTGTTCCTTGGCTCATTTCACACATTTGCCCTCCTGTTCTGCCTGTGCCATTCAGCCGAAGCTGGCTGTGTCTTGGGGTTGCTGCCGATCGTTCTGCGCCCGTGTCTTCTGGTTGGCATTAGCGTGTTTACGTTGCCCATTGCCCACATTTCCAGTTTGGCCCGCGCTTCTTTTTTGGCAATCGAGTTTCACTTGGCAACAAATGTTCATACGCGCTTGCCCCATAGAATGTATTTGTACTGATTCACGTGCTGTTTGGAACATATACTGTACTCACTGAAAGCCGGTGCGCGCATGCTGCACAAGCAAGCGTGCTGCGCAAACACGTTGATACGCAAAAGGTCTGGCAAAAGGGCAGGTTTGCTCTATCACCAAAGAGAGCCAAAAACACAGACACGAATGCAAAGACGGAAAAGACGTACGCGCACGGCAGGCATACACAAACAATTTTCAACAAATGATTACATATCGATTTATTCATATATTTATCATATCTGTATACAGATATTACTTCATTGACACTGCAACCAGCTTCAACATAATCAACTGCGCAAAGTGCGAGATCACAGCACGAAAGCAGCAAGACGTGATGAGGGCATGGATGCACAACTGCTTGGAACGAATGCGGGGCTTTCCTGATTGCATTGCAGTCTCTGTCTCCTTCCGCAGCAATAGGCGCACAAGGCAATAATTATCACGCATTTCCGGATAGTTACTGTGCTCATTGACAAGCCGGCAAGAGCTCACACTCCTTTTCTATGGGCATGTAAACTACGTGTTTGGCAATACAACCATGCGATGTTAGGCAGCAAGAGCAGCATTAAAGGCTTCTAAGCATGCAACAACCAAATGCCAGAGGGCCGTATTTGAAGCTTGCGTGATAAGTTCCGATTTGTTTTGGGTAAAGTTCCGGTTGGACCGGCTTGAGCTTATTGGTGGTTTGGGGATTTGAAGCCCACTACCCCAATGAAACCAAATGATGGGAGAAGGTACCCCTTCACCTCCAAACCTCCACGAAACCAAACCAAACCACCAATCAGGTGAGGATTCCTTTGACCCCAGGCACCAGCACAAAAAGCTCAGCTCAGAAAGCTCAGTCCGGCGCCCTTCATGTCTTGAGGATCGTAGAGCCGGACGTAGTCCTTGAAGATGCCGGTGAAGAGCTCCTGTCCGAACTGGATCGAACGAACAACAACCGGCCCCCCGCGGCAAAGTTTCCTCGGGTTCGCAATTCTCCAATGCAATAAGCGCTCGCCTGCATGTCTCGACACGAACACCGGATCACGGTTCGGCCTAGCCTGGCCGTGCTTCCGACTATTGCGACTCAGGAGCAAAAGCAAACGACCTGTTGCAGGATCTATATAATGGAAAACTCCTCACCCACTGAACTTCACTGAACCGGCAAAAACAACAAACCTTTTGCATGGAAAAGCCGCGTGCTTCCAAAATGTGTCAAGGGCCTTTGGGGCAAAGACCATGGAGCTCAGTGGTTCAAGTTGATTTGCGAAAAGTCAAGCCTGGTCTACAGGTCTGAGGGTACGGCTGGGAACGCCAAGCTAAATGGAGGGGGGAAATCAGAGTGTTCGCTTTGAGGGCCCTACGTAGTTGAAGTCACTTTTTTAGGGCGGGTGCGACTCGACTCGATTTAGTCCTGGAAAAAGACAACAACAGCACCCCTAGCAATTTGCTGGCCTTGTTGCTTATGTCGGAGCAGCCCGGGTGATCAAATCGTTTTTGGCAGGGTTCCCGCGCACTGTATACACCCTGGAAATCCACGACTGTTTTTTAAACGTCCTTTGCACCTCGCCTGTTTTTTGCAGCTAAAGCCTGTTTTTTGCGCCTGCAATGAGCCATGGCGTGGTATTTGATGGATTATTCATACTGTTGCCACGTTTAGATTCTACAAAGCCTGTTCCACCCCAACATGTCTTGACACAACAATTTTGGTGTGAACATAGCGGTCCGTGATGTACGCAAAAGTAGCGTGAAATCACCGTGAAAATACCGTGAAATTGGCGTGAAAGTCTGTTTTCCAGCGTGAAAGCACGTTTTCTGCCGTGAACTTTGACACCGGTGAATCGATGTGTTTCAGCCTGTCCTTTGGTAATCCCTCCGCTTGTTTTGTGGGAGCAGAGGTCAAGTCTTTGCATACTTGGTCCTGGGCACGTGAGGCGCCCGAATTGTTCAATGATATCAGCTGAGCTTGGACAAAACTACTCCTGGCAAGAAACCGCCTTTCACAGAAAACATGCAAAATAAACCGCCTTTGGAACATCAGGGTACATAATTTCCAGTGCGCTCACATTGCACCCTTTCCCAAGGTTCCTTCAGAACCCTTCCTAGAGAACCCCAGAAGTGGGTCTTGACAGGACCCAGCATGTCTCTGCAACCCTTTGGTCTGCCCAACAGGTCTGGGGAGTCCAGCCATTCAATTCCCACCAAGCAGAGCATAGATGGGTTTCTCTGGCAAATGGATGGCATGAAGCCAGTCTAAACCCATGGAACCCATAGATGTTCTATGAAAACCTAACACAAGGAGACTTCCGGATTCCGGCCAGGGGCTACACACAGGATGTCAACCCTAAGGAACACCCTGAAAACCAGGAACCACTACGAGGCCATATTATTGAGGAATTGAGAGCATGGGACCAATGGCTCCCTGTACACAGACCCAAGGTTGCCCCATCCCTTCCATTTTTGGAAAACTGGCATTGCGGTGGAAAAGAACATGACCCCCCCCTGAGAAAAAAATGTGGAGTTCTTTTTGGTTTCCCTTTACAGTCACCAAAAATGGGGTACCCTCAAAAACAACAGACCCATGTGGTTCGGTCCACTTTGTTGGAATACTTCCGCTGGGCATACGGAAACCGTGCGCAACAGCTAGTAAAAACGGCTTCTTCAATGGCCTCGTGTATCAGCAATTGTTACAACGAATCGACCACCTGAAATAAAAAACAAAATAAGCCATCTACGTCGTTTCGCTCGGTTTGCCCCAGGAGCGGTGGAATCCCTCGTAGGCAGAATGTATCTGGCAAATTATAGTTTTGATTCAATCCCCGAAAATAAGGGGGCCTCGCAACTCCCAGGAACGTGACATCGCTATAGCTTGCCCAAAGTATGGATCGCCGGCTTGCGGGGTTCCTCCGCCAGCAACACCAGGACCTTGCGCAGCAAGGGGTCGCTGATTTGGTTCACCACCGCCACCAGCACCTCTCGAGTTGGATCCGCGAGAGCGAGGCATCATCACTCGCCAAGACACTTGGGATGTCAATCAACGAGGTATCCCTCTATGATGGTCGGCATTCCCCCCAAACCACTATCCCCAGGGCAAACGTTTATAGTGGCTATATGCAGCGTCTGTATCTCCCATACCCTTGGGGACAGAAGCCATCTTATCCCAAGCCCAAGCTCGACTATGGCTTCAATCAGGCTGGGAAATCGGATCTGACGCCATGCGATCGGATGTTGTTACCTGCGGGTCTGAGCCAAGGCAAGTTGAGATAGCTTGCCAGGTGTGTGGTTCTGGGGGCCCGCAACAAAAAAACATGTTTGACAACTACTGTGAACCTTTGTTCATTGCTTGACAACCAGGTATACTTACACAAGCGTGAGAGTAGATGGCACTATTCCCTTGTCCGCAGGATGAAGCCGACATGGGAAAGCTGTGCCATTTTTACTTTCGCACAGCTGTAGCGTAAAGTAAAAGTGACGAATTTGCAGCCGCCGGCAAACACACACAATACGGACCTGTCAGAAGGGGTATTCGTCAAAGCAAATTGGCCCCCGCTCCATTGCTTCCTGAAGACAACGTCAACGATGCACCCCCGCTCCAGGGCTACTATAGCAAAGGAGGCTCATCTGAAAATTTGCCCAACAGCTGATGTCTAACTCCACCGACAGTGAAATATGGACATCTCTTTTTGAAGGTCCGATTTTGTTGCTTTCTGAAATGAAAATCAAAAGGAATGCTTTAGCTTTAGGGTTCCCTAACAAACAAATCTGACAATCCATGTTGAGAACCCCCCCGCTCTCGCATTGGCCGACGCTCCAGCCTTGCAGGCCCGACCTGAGATAGCAAAAGCCGCGGTGCTTCCAAACGCTCCAAAACTCGGCCTTTGGACCGGGTCAAATCAGAGTCTTAATCATGTTGCCACGTGGCCATGGGTCAAAATCCAAATCGTACCCCCAGTGAACATCCCCACTAAAGTAGGTTCTAAAATGGGTGGTGCACCTACCCCAAAATGGTACCATTGGTTTTGACCCACAGCCACATATTGAGAGGTTTGCCACGCGCAACATGCCCAGATCCCTGGACATGTTCATTTTGACTTTTTCAAGGTTCGTATCACAGGGAAATGCAACTACTTGGAAGTGACAAAAGTTCATGAACAGGCGCGAGTACTACACCCAACCAACACCGGCGGGTTTTCGGACCCCGGTTAAAACCCCAAACCAGACGGCGACAACTAATATCCAAACGGGAGTTTCTCAAAATGAAAATCATATGTGGTTCTATTCAAGGAAAATCAAAAGGACACCAACCGTTCTAGGGGACTGCGAGAAACACCCGGAGTTTTAGGTGCGTCCATTGGGTATGCCTAAGGACCAAAGGAGCCTAAGGCCATGAAAAGGACCACAGGATGCGATTTGACCATGAGTTGTCCTAAGGATTCGCCAGTGGCCAGGGTCTGGAAACAAGTGCAGCCAATCCGCTTCCAAGGACAATGCTAAACAAATCCGTGTCCAAGACCTGAAATAAGTCGCGCGCGCGACATCGTGAGCTCGGGTTATCCGCGAATCTCTGGAGCTCGCGACAAACAGATGCAATGAGATCCGGGAAAGTCTGTCTTTGGCCGAAGAGAAAGGAGTGAATCGCGTGTCGTTTGCTTATATAATCCGGGGTCATCAAGGCGTTCCAACCAGGGTTGCTCGCTTGGGGGGTCTGGTGGTGCACTAATAAGGGGTGTTCTCCGAATGTAAGAAGCCATGGTTGCCGAATGTTGGTTTGCCATAGCACAGCCTGGTACCCCAAGCAAATGGTGGCAACATGGCTCCAAGTGACAAGGTGTTCTTGAGAAGTCCCCAGTTGAGAATCCCAGCACGGAACACCAAGAATCTGAAAGTTAGGATAGTTAGGAACAAACTCATTCGCGGGTATCACTTTCCAACAAGAAACAGACTGCCGAAATTATTGGGTCCAATTCCTTCAGGGAAGTAATTTCCACCTCCTGGCAGTGGCGTGCGGCCTTGAAGAAATCCAAGGATTGCCATCTTTGGAACCATGGTTGAAACCATCGTTTGTCGGCATTTACAGGGGAATCATCATGCCAGGGTTTTTTGGGTGGTGCGAAATGGATTTCGCAACCATCCACAGTACCACTTCTCCCAGAAATCCCAATCGACCCGAAATGGCCATGGGTCAAAAGCCGGTTGCCTCAGTGAACATCCCAATCCAACCACCCAAATAGGCTCTAAAATGGTTGGTGAATTCACCGGAAACCCCCAATCCCCACAAACATAGACTAGCATGGGTGGTGCACCGAAAACCCCCAAAATGGGATCCCAACACGGTTTTGACCACGCCCTTCTCTGGGGCTTAGCCCTTGGAGCTCTCGGGCCTTTGAGCCACCTGGCGCAAACGTTGTGCATCTGGCCTGGATGCGGACGCTGAGTCGCTCGAGCCCGTCCAACAGATTCCAGGGGCTCCCCCCATGGGAAGAGGCTACACCCTTAGGGTTTTATTTCTTGGTTGCTCTTGACCCCCAAAAAATGTCTCACTTTTTGCGGGTTTAGTGGAAAACCCCTTGATTTTCTCAAACAGTTACAGTCTAAAAAGCCCCTTTCAAAGTCCATTGGCCCGTCAGGCTGCGTGTTGGTGAGTGGGAGGGTATCAAGTACCGTGGCTGCAAATGGCAACTAGCAAGCAGAATTAGGGACACATTTTTTTGACCCCCCCGCCCCCGGATCCTTTCTTTTGACCCCCTCCTTTTCCCATCAGAATTATCCTACTGTCCTCTGGTTACCATACCATTCTCGCGAGTCTCCGAGTTGTATGCTTTTGTGTTTGTGTTTGTGTTTGTGTGTGTGTGTGTGTGTCTGCATGGTTTGTTCCCGTGCTTTGATGCAGTAGATCCTCCGGTTGAAAGATTTCCTGTTAAAGACTACTACTGAACGCATGGTTGACAACCAACAGAACCAACCAAACTTTGATTCGGCGAACTTTCCTCATACTTCCCCCATGGCTGATTTCAGAAAATGTAGCCTCGCAATTGTTTTCGCAATCGCAAGCACACCGAAAAACACCTCATGATACCTCATGTCTATCTCACCTTGCCAGTGCTCAGCAGGGAATGACCGTTCCGGGCTTCGGGCATGAACCGATTTTGGGGATTCCCTTAAAGGAATCCATCTGGCATTGTGTGTCTCGGGGTCATTCCCTCAAGTCACACTCAACCTATATTCCCTTAAAGGAAACCAAATCGGGGATTGTTTATGGGGGTCATTCCAACTCAACGCGCGAGCAAGTTAAACGGCGGCGCCTGTCCCCCGTCTGCGCGCACAGCTCAACCTCGCACAGAAGCTGCGTGGAGGGGTTCCTTCGGAGATATTTTCGCCCACAGAACACCGGATCCACAAAAACCACAGATTTCGGAATTTGCAGGGGAAGTGGGGACCTCTTTGCGGCTAACAATAAGGACATGAATTTGAATTGGGGACCCTTCATTTTCGTGGGGATTCAATTCCACCAACCACTTCTGAGGTGGTTCCCTATTGAAACTAAGGGAAAGCCGACGTAAAATGATCTTGGTGGCGAGTTTCCTCGATGTCCAAGATGCTTCACTTATGGGTTAGTGGGAAAACAAGCGGGTAACCAGTTCAAGGATCCAACCAAGCCTAGCCATACGAAAACAATGGGGACACCTTCGGATTCGGTAAAGTTCCCAAAACAAAACCTAGAACCTGGGCTTGGAAGATGTTCTTTTTCAGGGACTGTGGCAGGTTCCATGTTTGCAATTTGCCCCTTGCAAGTCCCGCTGGGCCGGATCCCAAATCAAGTCCCCTCTCAGTCCCTCCGAAGTGAACACCTATAGAAACCAATTCCTCGCACCAGGGTGGGCCACAGAGGAGACAAAAAACCTGGCTGGATGGACAACAGCATGCAACAAATGGTGGTGCTTTATCCCAGTACTTCTACTGCTTCCATGCCAACCGGTGCCTGGAGCAGGATTTACCCACTTCAATCTGGATCCCAAGTGAACATGAGAGGCTTCTTAACATCTCCAAATTGACTTTTCGGGGTGGAACACCCATCGTGTCTCGCCATGCAGCTTGGGTCAAAATGTGACCCGAAAACGGCCCCCCCACCAAACCAAGCCCTCAAAAACGACCTCCCCCAAATTCCAATTGGGGCCATGGCCCATGCGTCCTGCAGAAACACCTCCTGGGCCTCCGTCGCTTCACACCGCAAATGCCGAGGTGTGGAAGACGCTCTGCTGCCGAGGAGTGACTAGGGGTTGATTCCCCATTCTTTTCAGCCATCGTTCTTTTAAAAGACCAGCCATTCTCCCAGGGTTCTTGGTGAAAGAAGGATCCCTGGAAAGACTGGGGAAGTTTCCCCTAGAACAAAGGCAAAAACCGGCTTGGAGTTGACTTGGCCCACACCAAAAACCCGATTCTCAGATTGTGGTTCACGTTTCGTCAACCTTAAACAGTATCATGATATGAGACCTCTGCTGAAAGGCTGTTGGGCTTCTTGACTTTCTCCTCCTACCGGATCCTGGGGTAAGCTTTTTTTTTAAGGGCCAACTTTCATGTGAGATTCCTATGCTTTTACACTGTCCAATTTGGTCATGGTCAGGGCTCCTAACCCTTTCAGTCGTTGTCTAAATGCCCGACATATCCCTAGGTGGACCTAAAGGGTGGATGACCATCCGCACCAACCAAGTAGAGGCCGTGGCACGCATCATTGCTGAATTCTTAGATCGGTAAGTGAACTGGCAAGCGGCACCGTGAGTCTACTTGGCATGCTTGCAAGCGACACCACGTGCACCTACTGGGAAAAGCCCCGCAAATCTCGCGACGAAGCCTGGGAATGGGAGCTACTATGGGTGGACAAAATCCTGCACCACCCAAGAACCCTGGAATGATGATTCCCCAATAAAACGCCGACAAACAATGGCTTCCCATGGTTTCAAAATGGTGCAGGATGTTGGCCATCCACAGTATGGGTGTGTTCTTTGGAGGGTTTCAGGGTGCTTCACCTTGCACTCCTTGCAGGTTCCCTCGGATGTTCGCCAAGCTAGGTGGCTACCGGTATAACCAACCCCTAACAAGGTTCACCTCACTGAACAGGGGACTAAGTGGGTAACCAAACGGTTTCCGTTGCAGCTTACCATGGCAAGGAACGCAGGAGTTTGGAGGGTAGCAACCCTTAAATGGAATGGTGAACTTCCTGCGAGCAATCGCCGGAAAGCATGGAAGTTGAGGGAAAACCGGAAGAACCCTGGGGGGGGGGGGGAATTTAGGAAGGTCACTGACTTGGTTCAAGGCGGTTAAAGATCCCAAACCAGCCGTGATATCCCCACCTTGGAGGCCCTGCGCCTAAGGGCCGATCTGAAGAAAAAAGTATGAAAAGAAAAACAGCTTTTAGGGGAAGAGGAAAGAATGGCAGCTAAAATAACAAATGGTGGGGAAACCACAAGATTTCTTAGACTGTGTCAGATGTGCCAGGGTCAAGTTGTATTCCAGCAACGTCAAGACGTGGTTCGTTGATTCCTTGCCAACGCTTCAACTTTGGGTGTGATATGTCATAAATACCTCTCTAGACATCTAAAAGCATGATAAACCGCATACTGGACTATTCAAAATGGAGTGTTGATGGTGTTGGCGGATCCCAATCCCTGATCCCATCATGCAAAACCTAACCTGTGGCAACCCAAGGTAAGGAATGATCATTCGGAATTGACAAGTTGAATTCCTCACGAGCGCAATGGCAATGCTCGCCCCACCTTGCTGCGCTCGCGCTCGCGCTCTGCACACCTGAGGTGCCGATTCGATCCCATGGCTGAACTCTTGCAAAAAGAAAAGGCGAAACAAACGCCAACCGCTTGGAACTGTGAATTTTGCATGTGTTCATATTCACCACATTGAACCATGGATAATTTGGAAGAGTTCCTTGGTTTCTTGCTTGCAACATTCAGGGAATAACCTACAAGTCCGTTCCGGGACCCACATCTGAAATGGTCCTGTTCAGCTCTTGAATCAAAACCCAAAAAGGCTGTGGGAATTAATTCCCTGACCCTTTTTGTGATACTAGTGAATATTGCTTCGTGGTTGATGTCCATCAAACTACCATGCTCCAAGATTGTTTCTACTAGCAAACCACTACCCCCGGACACTTTCGCGGTAGAAAACATCTTAGACGCGTGCTTATCTCAAGAAAAAGGCTATGCCCTTGTCCGATCACCCCAAAAAATGGGATCGATCCGCTTCCCTTTAGCCTCTCAGCAAACCTAGGGTAGGTTTGAGCCTCTGCTTTCCACCACGTCTGTCTCTTAACCTTTGTGTGTGATCCAACTAAACATCCCCCTTCGCTTGTGGTTCGTTGGCAATCAAACCAGGTCGGGGGTCGACCAAACCAAGTCCCTCCCAAATGGGAAGGCTTGAACATCACCTTTTTGCTGGACGATGTAACCAGCTGAGTCACAATGGGACTCTGCCCAATCTATTTTCTCGGGCCAGGCAAAACATCTCATGCGAATCCCGAATCTCTACACACGGGGAATCCATCTTTTCTGGGTGAATCTTGAACAAAGAAAGCGGGTTCACATTTACAGTCCCAAGGGAAATGGGGAACCCCTGTTGTTTGTGTGGCTACGTAGTGGCTACATGGCGGCCACGTGGCTGCGTAGTGGTTAGATCAGTTTCACCTGTAGCACCTATCTTAGAACCTCGCAAAACAACTAAATAACACATACCCAAATCTGACGGAGACAAAGGCGGTTGGGACTATCCCTTAATTCTATGGGCCACTTCCCCATCTTCAAGGAATCCTTCTTTTCCCAAAACAACCAACAACCTAAGGAAACTAGTGAGTTTCGGAAAAAGAACAATGACTAATAAAAAACCTGGGAAGCGACCTTTAGATTCATACCCTTCATCTACTTCTGTAGGTGTTTCCGCATCTTGCCTCCCGGTGTCTCGTTTTCCCACACCGCGCGCCTCGGGGTCTCCCGACCTGCGAGCGAGCGCTGCGAATGGGTTTTTTGGACGGGTGCTTGAGGAAATCGTTGAGGAAAAACCAGCGAGAGTACCTTGGCGCCCTTCTGACAGGCGTTTTGTTGCGGAGACTTAAATGGCCATGGGTCAAAACCCAAATCGTACCCCCAATGAACATCCCAATCCCCACTAAAGTAGGTTCTAAAATGGGTGGTGAGTTCACCTACCCCAAAATGGTACTATTGGTTTTGACCCACAGCCAAATGAAAGACCACCCACTTTAGGTGCCCCAAGACATGAGAGGCTACCCCTTTAATCTTGGAGAACAATGCTGCTCAGAGTTCCGTGGCACATGGTTTGCCTAACCAAGGTGAAAAAGGCTGCCTTCAACAAATCCGCATGGCCACTCTTTTTCTGGAATCGATCTTGGAGTTTGGGACAGCCTCGTGTTGTTGTCTCGGAGCTGCAAGGAGAAACTTTTCTTTGGTGGATATCAGATTTCAGTGTGGATTCATTGATTCATGTCCTTCCCAAGATTCATGGCGAAAGGTTAACCAACCTATCTCGATGTTGCTTAGAGCTTGGCAGTTGGTATGCGTGGGTCTTGAGGGCACCCATTTTGGGCTCGTCTTCTTGAGGAAAACAAAAGGTCAAACGCCCATTTCGGGGCTCTCTTATTTAGAGACCATGCAATGTTTTTTTTTGGGGGGGGAGCATTCGGACATTTCTGGCTTGATGACATGGGACCAGATGTTCGCTTTCATGACACACACACACACACACATGCACGCACGCACGCACGCACGCAGGCACGCAGGCATACACGCACGCAAGTTGCGCAATTGGTGCTATTGGGGTCTCACTTGAAAGCGCATTTGGAGGGGGGATCGCAATCCGCCACCACTTCGATTCTGCCTGCTCAAACCGTGCCAACTGCAATGCCGACTCCAACTACTGACTTCTTCCTGATGAAGGTTGCCGTTGCAGAGGTGGTCTCCTTGTGACAACACAGCTCCTGGAAAGCAACGCCTGGAAACAGAGGTTTCGGACTGCTGACCGCAGCCGACCTTGCCCAATACAGATCTACATTCAAACAACCCCATGCACCCCCAGTTGAGTAACAATCAAAACCCGGTATTAAATTGCTTTACCCAGAACCATGTAAAGAATAAGAAGGCGGCCGCAACTATTTGTGCTTGAGAATGTCCCTTACTAACCTTCATCTACCCGGGTTTTGATTGTGGCTCAGTTTAGGTCTGCTGTGAACACCACTTTGTCATGATACCAATACATTGTGTGTTTTGTTTGTTGCACAACAAGAAACCACTAACTGTATCTGGGCTGCCCTCAGATCCCGCGCTGAAAGTTCAACTCTTAGCAAATGGAAATCCCCACCTTAACACTAAAAAGCTAAAAAGCTAAGGGAATGGCTGGGAACCACTGAGGTATGTATCTAGTTTCATTTGCATATATCAACATTATTTCTTTGCAAATGTGTATAAAGCCAACTACGTTTTCTCAGTTGTTCAGTGACCCTGGAAAAAAAAGGGAACCCGTTTTTTGGGCTTGGACCATTTTAGTGGGGCAGCCACCGACAAAAAAGGGAAAAAGGGAGCCACTGAACCACTGAGTTTTTGTCCCTCAACCTAAGTCTCCTCCCGCCTGGCGACGGCGATGCCGGCCGAGCCAGAAGCCCTGCGCGCGAAGAAACACGTTCTTTCAGGGTATGACTCAAAAATAAATTATCAGGGGACCGCAGGTTTTAGTCTATGTTTCCATTGTACCAGAGTTCTGTTTTGGCTACCTATTTTTGACCCATACCCATGATATGGCCGTGTCTTGGTTCGAGGGTACCAATTGTCTTGGTGGTTCTAAAGGGAAACCAAAGGTAAACCGCTCATTTCGGGGCTCCCTTATTTGGAGACAAAACCAAATTTTGTGTGAGGATTGGGGCGTTTCTGGCTTCATGAGTTTTCGATTCCATGACACACACACACAGACACACCACGCACGCACGCACGCACGCAAGCACACACGCACGCAACTTGAGCAATTGGGGTCTCACTTGAGAGCCCAGTTGGATGGGGGACCACAATCCGCCTCCAGAACACTTTGATTCTACCTGCTCAGACCGCGTCAACTACAATGCCTTCTCCAAATCTTGGTTGCTGTTGACCCCCCTGCAAAAAGTTTAACTGTGGAAAACACCACTAAAGTCTAAAGATCCGTTGCCCAATAGCAGTCGAGAAACACAGACTTTCTCCTGAAGGTTGCCCTTTCAGAGGTGGTCTCCTTGTGGAACACAGCTCCTGGAACATTCAAAGAACCCGTGCACCCCCCATTTTTGGACACCACATTGTCATACCACCAAAACCCTATGCGTGGTTTTGCACAACAAATCACTGGCTGCACATGTATCCATAAGTTGCTTATCAACAACTGTTTTATGTATTTGTGTAGATTCATGTGCTTGTCAACATATGCTTTTGGGCAAATGTGCCTAACGTCGATCAAGTTTCTAATCCCAACCCCAGTCTGTTCCCACCTGGCGACGGCGGCGATGCCGTCCGAGCCACTAGGCCTGCGCGCGAAGAAACACGTTCCTTCATACGGTAAATGGACGAAATCCGCTTCTCGCACCGCTTGGAAACCACGAGAAACCATTGTTGGTTGGTATTTACAGGGGAATCAAACTTCTAGGATTTCTTAGGTGGTGCAGGAGTTCGTCCATCTACAGTATTGATATGGGGGTGTCTTGGTTTGAGGGTCCCAATTGTTGTGGTGTTGAAGGGAACACCAAAGGTACACCGCCAATTTTGAGAGGTTTCTCCTAAAGGTAAACCACCGTGTTGGGAGGTGTCCCCTTGAAAAAACCAAACGGTAGTCGGCTGTGTCCAAGTAAAGGGGACCCTTTCTGGGGACCCAACTGCTTAGAGGGGTGCCGCGTTTGGACACATACCCACATAGACCTCCATATGCTCCTGCTGTACGCTTGCCACGACCAAGAAGAGGGGCTGGTCTCCGCGTCCAAGGTCTCCGACTCACTTTCAGCATCCTCTTCTTGCAGGTAGGGCTCATCCGGCAACTTGTCCAGAGCGAAGAAGATGGGGTCAGTCTGTGTGCCACTGTGGCAGCTGGGGTCAGTCTGTGCGCCACTGTGAAACCGTCCAGCCTATGCGGTGCTAACTTGGGGATGCCAGCCACGCAAAACTAGGCTTGTGATGGGACAGGGCGAAGAATCTTGCACATTCGTTGGGGAAGGATTCTAACCTGGGTGGGGTCAACCCTTTACCGCCCGCCTGTGCTGACGGGCAAGTGCCCACCCGTGCGTGGCATCCGCCTCAAGTTGCAGGTGCTTTGAGGCAGAACGAAGACGCCCTTTGAACTGGACCAGACTTACCCCCGGCTCCAAAAACGCTTTTGTTTAAGGGTATATTTGGCAGCACACTTTTGTTGCTTGATCCCAAGGGTACCCTGCGGGGGCGTCATGTCCATGTGAAACTAAACTCCGCTGCTGCTTCGGGCTCCGCCGCACAGCTTGCACGCTCGCTTGGCGTACAGCGGCCTTCCGTTCACCCCTCTGCACATGGGGTCCTGGTGGTGGGGGGGTAACCATAGTAAGGAAATAAAACCGCTTCACGGGAAATAAAACCGAGGACCAGCCGGCACCATGAAAAGGCATTAAGGATATAGGCAGATCCAGCAAGAAAATACAAAACAAACATGAGAAATAAAAAGATACGACGGACCGGACGGACTGGACGCATGGAGTGGATGAGCCGCATGAGCTGGGCGGACTGGACGGACCGCGGACTGGACGGACCGGACTGGGCGGACCGACCGGACGGACCGCGCCGCGGACCAGGATTCACCGGACCGGACTGGACGGAGCGCGCGGACGGGACCGCGGACCGGACGGACCGGACGGCACGGACAACGGACCGGACGGACCGCGGACCGACGGACCGACGGACGGACCGGACGGACCGGACGGACCGCGGACCGCGGACCGACGGACCGACGGACCGCGGACGGATCGGACGGACCGCCGGACGACCGGACCGCCGGACGGACCGGACGGACGGACCGGACGGACCGACGGACCGCGGACCGGACCGCGGACCGCGGACCGCGGACGCGGACGGACCGGACCGGGACCGGACCCGCGCGGACCGACGGACCGGACGGACCGGACGGACGGACGGACCACGGACCGCGGACCGGACGGACGGAGCACGACCGGGACCAACGGACGGACGGACCGGGACGGGACCGGACGACCGGACGGACCGGACGGACCGCCGGACCGGACGGACCGGACCGGACCCGACCGGACGGACCGGACCGCACCGGACCGACGGACCGGACGGACCGCACGGACCGGACCGACGGACCGGACCGGACGGACCGCGGACTGGACGGACCGGACGGACCGGACGGACCGGACGGACCGGACGGCGGACCGGACGGACTGGACGGACCGGACCGGAAGGACCGGACGGACCGGACGGACCGAACGGACCGACGGACCGGACCGGACCGGACCGGACGGACCGCGGACTGGACGGCGGACCGCGCGTGGACGAACCGGACAGACCGGAGACCGGACGGGAGACCAGAGCCAGACGCACCGCGAAGCGGGACATGCTGCGCGTCCCAGCGTGCGGCTGCGCGGACGGACCGAAACAAGACGGCCGGACGGACCGGAGAGAGCCCAGGACCGGACTGCATGTGTATGCACCGTGTATGTATATCGCCGTGTGTAGTCCTAGCGACTTGAAACACGTATATGTTTACCTTTGCTTCAGTCTCCTTCGCCTGAGTACATCGGAACACTGATGCAAGTTTCAAGGCCACAAACTAAAAAATAGCGGGGGGGGGGGGGGACAGGGTTGGGTTGGGTGGCAGCCCCCCCATGATGATTGAAAAAGTGGGCAAAGAATGTAAAAAATGGCTCTCGCATGATGATTGAAAAAATGATGCTTCAATTAAAGGCGCGGGGAGGGGGGTTGAGGGGGCGGCCCCACGGCGAGCGGAAAAAAGTGATGATTCAATTAAGGGCAAAAATTCTAAAAAGCCGGGAGGTTGTGGGGGGCTGCCGCTGCCGCCCCCGCACGCGGGGCGGGGGGGGGGGTGGGGGGGGCCTGCAGCGCCCCCCCCCCCCCACGATGATCGAAAAATGATGAGCGGGGGGTTGGGGGGCGGGGTGGGCGGCAGCAGACGACGATCGAAAAAGTGATGTTTCAATTAGGGGCAGGGTGCGGATTTATTTTAAGTTTGTTCTTCGTTTTTTCGTTTTTTTTTGTTTTTCGTCCGGGCAAATAAAATGTCGTATTTTACAGCATTTTCTCGCGAAGAATTGATGATTCAACTAGGGGTGCAATTCATTTAATCTCTGTAGAAAATCTAACACGTAGCGGGGGGTTTGGGGCTGCCGCCCCGTGATGTCGGAAGAAGTGGTGATTCAAGTAGGGGTGCAATGATTCAAGAAAGGGTGTGATAGAATTTAAAAGGCAGCGGGAGGGTTGTTCGAAGAAATGCATACATACAGACAGACATGGACTGCACAGATTACCTAAAATGTCGTATTTTGCAATATGTTCTCGCGAAATTGGTACTCGAAAAAGTGATGATTCAAACAGGGGTGCAATTCAATCTCTGCCGGGCCAGTAAAGTGTCGTATTTTACAGCATTTTCTCGCGAAATTGACGCATTTTACGCTAGCCCGTCAACATCCCTAGCATCGTGTTCAACATCCCCCGCATGTCCGACCAACATCCCTAACATCACCAACAAATCGTGTGACGGGGTCAAAGAAATGATGATTCAAGTAGGAGGGCATTTCAATCCCTATTAAAAAAATAAAATTAAAAGTAGCGGGGTGGTTGGGGCGGGGGGCGGCAGCCCCCCCCATGATGCAAAAAAGAAGTGATGATTTGAATAGCGGTGCAATTCAATGTCTGCAAAAAGTCTAAAAAGTAGCGGGGGGGTTGGGGGGGGGGCGGCAGCCCCCCCCCATGATGTTGGAAGAATTGATTCAACTAGGGGTGCAACTAATTAAATATTAAATCTCTGTAACAATTTTTAACACAGCGGGGGGGTTGGGGGGGCGGCAACCCCCCCCAATGATGTCGGAAGGAGTGATGATTCAAGTAGGGGTGCAATGATTCAAGAAAGGGTGTGATAGAAGCTTCCCCTATGATGTTCGAAGAACTGCATACATACGGACATACATGGACTACACAGATTACCTAAAGTGTCGTATTTTGCAGCATGTTCTCGCGAAATTGGACGCTCGAAAAAGTGATGGTTCAAACAGGGGTGATTCAATCTCTACAAGAAATCTAAAAAGTAAGGGGGGGGGAGGCGGCAACCCCCCCCATGATGTTTGAAGAAGAGTTGATTCAAATAGGGGTGCAATTACTCTGCAAACAATCTAAACAGTAGCGGGGTTCCCCCCCCATGACGCTCGAAGAAGTGATGATTCAAATAGGGTGGTGGTGATGCTGATGATGCGGAAAGCCAAATCCAAAAACCAATAGCCAAAAAGCCTGAAGATGCGAAAAGCCAAAGCCGAAGCCGCGCAAACCAGCGAAAGGATGCAAAAATGCAAAAACGCTACCTGCCGAAGAGGAATTGGGAATGCAGAGGATGCGAAAAGCTCAAAAGCCACCAAAAGCCGCATAAACCAGCAAAAAAACCAAAAAGCCCAGAAGCCCAGAAGCCGAGAACCGAAAAGCCAAGAAGCCAAGAAGCCAAGAAGCCAAGAAACCAAAAAGCCAAGAAGCCCAGAAGCCCAGAAGCCGAGAAGCCAAGAAGCCGAAAAGCCAAGAAACCAAGAAGCCGAGAAGCCAAGAAGCCGAAAAGCCAAGAAGCCAAGAAGCCAAGAAGCCAAGAAGCCAAAAAGCCAAGAAGCCAAGAAGCCAAAAGCGAAAAAAAAAAAAAGAAGGAAAACTCGTAAAATAAATACCACTCCAAAGAAAAGTCTAAAAAGTAGCAGGGAGAGGGGTTGGGGGGAAGGGGGCCGCAGCGCCATGACGATCGAAGTGCAAAGTAGCGGGGGGGCGTCGGCAGCCCCCCCCCCCAAATGTTTTTTGCAGAAGTGATGATTTGGATAGGGGTGCAACTCAATGTCTACAAAAAGTCTAAAAAGTAGCGGGGGGGTTGGGGGGGGGCTGATGTTGGAAGAGTTGGTGATTCATCAACTAGGGGTGCAACTAATTAAATATTAAATCTCTGTAGAAAATCTTAAACGCAGCGGGGGGGTTGGGGGGGGGGGGCGGCAGCCCCCCCCATGATGCCGGAAGGAGTGATGATTCAAGTAGGGGTGCAATGATTCAAGAAAGGGTGTGATAGAAGCTTCCCCTATGATGTTCGAAGAACTGCATACATACGGACATACATGGACTACACAGATTACCTAAAGTGTCGTATTTTGCAGCATGTTCTCGCGAAATTGGACGCTCAAAAAAGTGATGGTTCAAACGGGGGTGATTCAATCTCTACAAGAAATCTAAAAAGTAAGGGGGGGGGAGGCGGCAACCCCCCCCCATGATGTTTGAAGAAGAGTTGATTCAAATAGAGGTGCAATTACACTCTGCAAACAATCTAAACAGTAGCGGGGTTCCCCCCCCATGACGCTCGAAGAAGTGATGATTCAAATAGGGTGGTGGTGATGCTGATGACGCGGAAAGCCAAATGCAAAAACCAATAGCCAAAAAGCCTGAAGATGCGAAAAGCCAAAGCCGAAGCCGCGCAAACCAGCGAAAAGATGCAAAAATGCAAAAACGCTACCTGCCGAAGAGGAATTGGAAAGCTCAAAAGCCACCAAAAGCCGCATAAACCAGCAAAAAGCCAAAAAGCCTAGAAGCCCAGAAGCCGAGAACCGAAAAGCCAAGAAGCCGAAAAGCCAAGAAACCAAGAAGCCGAGAAGCCAAGCAGCCCCCCATGATGATCAAGAAAGGGATGACTCCTTTCGGGCCAAAAACCATCATGATGATTGTTAAAGTGATGATTCAAATAGGGGCCAAAAAGCTGTTAAAAAGTAGGAGGAGGAGGAAAATATGATGGTTCAATTCAGGCACAAAAAAAAGTAGCGGGGCGGGGGGGGCGGTGATCCAAAAAAGCTATGATTGAAACAGGGCCGCTCCCAAAAAAAAATAGATATGAAAACGCAGGGGGGGGAGGGGTGGGGGGCGGGGGGGGGGTTGGGGTGGGCGGCAGCCCCCCCATCATAGTCGAACAAGTGATGATTCTAAGGGCAAAAACTCGAAAAAGATAGCGGGGGCGTGGCCCCCCCCCAATGATGATTGCTGATTCAATTAAAGGCGCGGGGGGGGGGAGGGGGGTTGGGGGGCCCCCCCCATGATGATCGAAAAAGTGATGATTCAATTAAGAGAAAAACATCTAAACAGCAGCAGGTGGTTAAGGGGGGGGGCGGCAGCCCCCCCATGATGATTGAAAACAAAGCGATGCCCCCCCCTATGATGATCGAACATGGGGCAAAAAAATCTAAACAGCAGCGCGGGGGTTAGGGCCCCCCCCCCCAGTGATGATTGAAAAAGTGATCCCCACCAATGATGATCGAAAAACAGTGATGATTCAATTGGTGCAAAAAGGTCCAAAATAGCGGGGGGGGGTGGGGTTTGGGGCTGAAAAAAAAATCAAAAAATAGCGGGGGTGGGGGCATGATGTTCAACAAAGTGGATCGAAAAGTTAGGGGCAAAGAGTGTAAAAAGTGGCTCTCGCATGATGATTCAAAAATGATGATTCAAATTAAAGGCGCGGGGAGGGGGGGTTGGGGGGGGCGGCAGCCTTCCCTGTGCAAACATCTATGCATTTCATTCTACACTTGCCCCACGCATGCCTCTAGGCAATCAAATTGTCTACTTTCCGTGCGCGTGCCTCTATGCATTTCACTGTCTACTTTCCCTGCGCATACCTCGGCACTTGCTCTACGCGTGCCTCTCTGATTTGCACTGTGCACTTTGCTTATGCATGCCTCTATGCATTTCACTGCCCTATTTTCTCTGCGCAGTTGAGCTGCGCAGAACTCAACGACTCTACTACTGCGCAATGCTTCTAGGGAAAATGTAGATACGAGCGGGCTTTCAAGCAGCAATCTTGAGCTGGGAACGAAAAAAATGTAGTATATTTTTCCATTCATACCGTTATGCTGTTGCGTGTTATGTTTTGCGCTTGTGTAATTTGTTTTCGCGCGTACTCGGCTTAATTCTGCGCTGATGTTTGTTCCTTATCAAGTCTTTGTTCAGTTTGAACCGAGAAGTTAAAACACAAACACATGCAGGAAGGATTGTGGCGCGATAGGCATTGAGCGATTGCGGAGGCGTGTTTTATTTTTTATCTGTGTGTTTAATTTTCTTGCGCGATTCTTGCCCTGATACTTGTTCATGGGCTTTGCAAGCCAAGAACTAAATAAGGTAGAAGTTGTTACGCAAAACGAGGCTTGGGGGTTGCGCGGGCTTGTTTAGTTTGTTATACGTGAGTTTTATTTTCCTACGCAATTTGCTTATTTCTGCGCACGCATTTGCTTATTTTTGCTTTCGTCATTTTTTATTTCCCCGCGAGCGCTTTTATTTCCTCGCGGAACGTCCCCCTGATAGCAATCACCACATGAGGTGATCCAAATCTCACCTGGCCTAGCACGTCTGTTCCTAGCTTGCCGCTCAGAAGATACCCGCTGTGAGGCGAACACCTCGTGGTTGTACATGATCGTAGGAGTCGTCGACTCATCGCCAGCTGAACTGCTGGCCTGCTCCAACGGCTGTTGAGCAGATTGCACAGGCGCCGTCCATGTCAAACTGCGCCTGACCCATCTCAGGAACTCCTCAATCACTCGTAGTGCCACATAGCCACCCAGGAGCATGAGCATGAAGTAGAGTGAATCTCGTAGATCTTCGGGATCTTTTCCTTGGGCTCGGGCTCCTGGAATCAGCATCGCTGCACATAGCAAAGGTCGCGTACTCAGCGCAGCACATGCTGTGCCTGCAAAATTGGGCCTTCCCTCCAGAACTTCCTTCTTGACCTGTCATCGGCCTTGTACAGGTCCTCCTCGCTGATCTCCGCCAAAGTGGGCAGTCGCCGAACAAGTGCAGGATGCTTGTCCTCATTCCAGAAGGGCACATAGCCGGAGCTCAGAACTTTATTGAGCACGAACGAAACCATAGGCTTAGTCAGAGCATCTGCCGTCATACACTGTGTTGGGATGAGCATGAAGTTTCGTAGACGCCCAGTAACTCGTGCCTCCTTGATCGCCAGCAAGTACAGGCGCTGCAACTTGTCCTGTGGCAAAGACTTGCTCCCTGTGGCCAACTCAAAGAAGTCGCGGCAATCTGTAGCCGCATCCACTGGAAACAGAGGTGACCCAGATTCCTGGTAGAGGATCAACTTCTCGAGGGTAGGTTGTTTGTCCGGCAGCCATAGTTCAGTGAGCCGAGTAGCCACCATGCTCGATGCCTCCATGCCAGAAATAGCCGCCAATGTCTCTGCGTGTGAGGTGCTGTAAGATACCCTCTTCGCCTTGCCACCATGCGCGTACAAAACGTGAGCGTAGTTAAGCTTAAGGGCAGCGGAATGCCGCCCAAGCTAACCACGGCGCGGAGCGCTACCACCCTCCCGAGTGACTGCGCCGCATGCAGCCGCACCTCGAGTGGGATCTCGAAGTGGGCTTGCATGCGGAGCAGCCGCCCGTACACCAGCCGCATCGCAGCAAAGGCGAGCGGCTCTCCTGCAAACACAAACACACAGACAACCAAGCAACAAAAGCACAGTCAGTCACACACGCCTTCATACAGCAGGCGAAGCGAGGCCCGCCCACTCGAAAGTTGCAGCGTGAGTCCGGCTGGACGGCGCAGTCGCAGCACCCACAGCAAACAAGCGAACGCAACCAGCTTCATGGCCATAGTGAAGTGAATAACTAACAAAGTCAAAGTTGCTAGGCGCTAGCGCGAACGATAGTTTACAAGGTACAAGGCACAGGCAGCGTGCGCGCAATGCCATCAAGGTATAACAAGGCCAAACCCTACAACCTAGATCAAGCGAGCAGTCGCGGCAATGAGTCGAATCAAACGCTTCTCGGGCGCTGCAGCAAACGCCATGTGTTTTCTCATGCCCATTCAGTGTTTTCAGTTGGCTTTCACAGCGGTCGCCTCAACATAGAGTTCGCGCGAGCACGAGCAGCATAAACCAAAACGCAATGCTCAAGTCCTTGCATGTCCTGCGGATGTCAGCCATGGGTGGGTGGGTGTGGGTGTGGGTGTGGGTGTGGGTGTGGGTGTGGGTGTGGGTGTGGGTGTGGGTGTGGGTGTGGGTGTGGGTGTGGGTGTGGGTGTGGGTGTGGGTGTGGGTGTGGGTGTGGGTGTGGGTGTGGGTGTGGGTGTGGGTGTGGGTGTGGCGGGCGGGTGGGTGGGTGGTGCTGAATGCACATCATGCAGAAAATTATGCGATTGAGTGTAACCAGCAGGGTTTACCTTTTGACGAAAATAACGAGTATGCAAGCAAAAATGGCAGTGTTCCTTGTGGTTTCCCTTTAAGCCCCCCCTCCAACCAGATGCCTACATATACTAGGTCCCCCCGTAGTGCCCTTTTACATTTTTTGGGGGGGCTTCCCCTACTAAAATGGCTACAGAAAAAAGTACCCTTATTCTAACCTCTCTACTGGAGGACCTAGGACATATTAGTTTTTAACCGATAGCTGCATATCACAAAATGACGCTGGAGCATCTCAAGAATATTTGCTGCCGCCTCTTTTGCACCATAATTTGTCCCACCGCCCCCCCAGACCACTCCTAAGGGGGAAATGGATGTATTTGCTGATTCTCTGTGCCTTTGTATGCTGCTATGCTTGGTCAGGGGCATTTTTACATCTTTTGATACCATGTGTTCCTTGCCAGGGGAGCTTCATCTTGAACGATTAATGGCATTTCTTTCGAAAACCCTGGTGTTTCATGCTGCGCTTTTAGGAGACCGCGTGTGAGCTATTCTAGTTTTGAACGTATGCAAGCCAAGAAGATGAGCGAGTTTACGCCGCCTCTGACAAATCGAAGGACACTCGCAATACCAGCATATTTTTCTGCAGAAAGCAACACATTCATGTTTTGAAGGATCCGTTTGAGGGACAGTTATGCCATTAAACCGGCTGGGTGCGCTTCATTTTCAACTGGGGGCAAAACACATGCCCGCGGCTCCGGGCACGTTTTGGTCACTTCGAGTCTGCGCGCTGAGCCGCTCTGGGCCTGAGGGGGGGCCGTGTTCTCCCGATCTCGAGCCTCATGTCGGTTTTGAGGAGGCTCTTCCGTAGCAATCGTTCCAAAACCTGAAAAACAACGGCAGAAGCAGAGGGTCTTGGGCAAGTTTTCCGGGAGCAAGAAATCCAAAACCAGAAATAAGGGATCCTCAACTCAAGTAAAACCTGCATGAGAGCTCAGTTGAACCTGGAGGCAGCTGTATTCCACCGCGCGAAGCGAAGATGGGAGGCTGGCCAAACGCTTATCACAGAATCCACACCATGCATATAATGTGCGAGTTTTCTGAGGGAAGAATCTTGCAACCTTGCTGTGTTGGCTCACTCTGGTGCCTAGGAGCAAAAGCAAGCAGCAGGTTTCGCTTTCAAAGGAGCCATCCGCTTGAGTCACAATCAAACCCGGTATTAAAGCGGTCTACCCAGAACTGGCTGGGACTGCCCCTTACTAACCTTCATCTACCCGGGTGTTGATTGTGGCTCACTTGTGTTTTTGTGTTGGGAAGCTTTCGTGTGCTCCCTTGCCTTCACGAGGGACTGCCTTGAACCAATTCAGAGCCGACTCGCAAGGGACTGAACCCGCCAAACCATGTCCCAGCCCGCCCACGGGATTCTAGCACATGGATGGATTTGCGTTGCGGGGGGGGGAGGGGGAGGGGGGTTCGGGAAACAATTTAGGCCCTAAACCAAAGCCTTAAACCCCCAAGCCCACAAGACTCCAAACCTACAAGAGCAACCCACACCTCAAACAATATATAAATATATACAGAACATATTGGCGGTCTAGCTGTTAGGGGCAGCTTTCCGTCCCCCGAAACCACCAATTGGAATCGGAAGCTGATTGAAAAAAAGACAAGCTCACCTTCTAAGTCCTCCAGAGAGGTTAGAATCTGGGTACCAACTTCTTGGTGTAGTCTATTTTTAGTGGAGGGAGGGGAGGGCACTGCTGGGGGACCTAGCCTTAAAAAAGAAAAAACACCACCCGAGCCTTCTGGGACGCCTTTTGAATTCTTTCTGGGGCTGACTGGGCCCACCGGGCTCGCAGGGCCGCGTGGCAGGCCTTTCGGAAGGTCTGCAGGTGGGTTGCGTTGGGTATGTCAACCAATCCAAACCACCAAGTGGGAAACTGAACAGTGGGAAGCTGCTTCTAGTCAGCTTCAGGTGAGGTTGCTTTAAGGTGAGGTGTTTTTTTTGCTTGTTTAAGGTGAGGTGGCTTTTTGTGTTTAAGGTGAGGCGTTGGTGTTCTTCTTGTCTTTATAAGTTTTGGAGTTTGTTTGTTATATCTGTCTAGCTTCCCACTAGTCGGTGGTTTGGATTGGTGGCTTGGTTAAGGACAGTTTCCCATCAAACCATTTACCCTCTTCAAGAATCAGGGGTTCAAATCCAATCCAAACCACCAATCCAAAAAAGCTACATGATCTATATGGGTCTGTCGTTTTTTTGGGGGTACCCGTTTTGGGTGATGGTTTAAAGGGAAACCACAAGCAACAACATCAGTTTGGAGAGTCCCCTAAAAAGACGGCCCCATATGACTAAACCCAACAAACCAACATGTCAATGATCTTCTTTGGGAGCCCTCTGCGGTATTATGGTAACTGCCAGGACCTCTTACCCACAGATGCAATTGTTACATGGCCCATTCCGAAACCTGAGCTCGTTTAAACTAAGGGATCTCCAAGCATCGTGGTGAGCGCTCATCATGGGGGAATTGTGCCTACTTTCACCCAACTCTACATCAGTCATACTCAAAACCCGGTATCAAAATGGTCTACCCAGAATCATGCTCCCAGAATGAAGAAGGCGGCCGAAGCGATTTGTATGGCATTTATCGTCATCTACTCAGGTTTTGAGCAAGTGGCTCACATACTCTCTGGTGCACGCCTTTGATCTTCGGACCAATCACCCCGGATTTTGGCGCGCAGCCTGGGTGTTTTCCGCGGGAGCGCTGTTGCGCGATTCTCTTTCTGGGTGCAAGAGCCCAAATTTGGGTGTGAATTTCCATAGAGGACCCATCGTGCAAGCATCATTTTGGTGGGACTCATGTCCACCAACAAGTTTGGAGGTGGTTCCCTGTTAAGATCCATAATTTATGTTCCAGGTTTATTGAAAACGGAGTAGCCTGTCTCTCAGCAGCTTTGCGTACTCCGGCAAACCAACACAAATATCATTCCCCTGGCTACGAACTTGAAAAGGGAACTCCCTCTCGCCCTCCCAGGGGCCCCTAAGCAAAATTCATGCCCGGTTTTGTGCGACCCCGACACCCCTACCTCCACCCGAAAAAATGCCCAGATTTGAGCCCGATGTTCAGAAGCATGCCTTCGGATGGTGATCCTGGTGCCCACCCAAACAAATACCATCAAATACCCTCCCACCAATTAACTGGAAGACTCGTTTTCTTTCAAAGGGACCCCCAGGTCAGGTTCCATGTTGATTGGTGGCTGGGTATTTGCCCCAAATAAACACAACCCCCGCCCCCAACCCAAAAAAAAACTTTAAAAAAAAACCTACGGAGCCACGCAGCGTCGCATGTCGATCGGAGCTTGATCGGCTGCCTAGGCTGAAGCTCGGCCGCGCATCCGCGCTGGCAGGCCTCGCAGCACTTACCCATTGTGGTGGGTGTGTGCCCTTGAGGGGCAAAGTAAAACCACCCACAAGCCATGATGATTGAATTTACAACTTGTTCCCTGCTTGCAATATTTCGGGCATCCACAGGGTTTTGAATAATGTTAACCCCGAAATAATGAACCCCTGGTTGATTATTAGGGGGGCGTGTCCCCTTTTAGTAGGGATGCATTATTTTTGGAGGGAACACCCCCCTATTAATGGGACGGGTTTACTAATCCTGGGTCAACATTACTCGTGCTTCGCAGGCTGCAAATTTTCATGGATGTGCAAGGCTTCGTGCTGTGTGTCCAGCATTTGTTTAAAAGAGGACCCCTGCTTTGCAGTGTTTTCAAGGGAAACTGGAGGAAAAACCCACCCCATGTTGGGGTCCTGACGAAATCCTGCGCCAGTTGGTGTGTCCCAGTAGGGCTTCATCCAGCGAGGGAGTTTGTAGCCTTCCACAGGCCCCCTCGTATCTTGCAATTTCTTGGATCCACAGGGCTGAGATGAATGACCAAATAGAAACATAGACTTTGGGCCACAACGAACAAACCTGCCAAGAAAAAAGCAGAGCGTTTGCCACTTATGGTACATCCAGGATGTGCGGGGCAACGCCAATTTGACATACCTGGGTGCCTTTTTGAGTTGCTACCCTCTTTTTGGGGTAGTGTAAGTTAAATGAAACAAAATCACCAAACCAAGCTGATATTTGGCCATGGGTCAAAATCCTGTACCCCCAGTGAACATCCCAATCCCCACTAAAATAGACTAAAATGGGTGGTGCACCTACACCATTGGTTTTGACCCACAGCCATTTGGATCAGGGGCCGAACCGGCGCGATTTGGCAACTCCCACAAGCTTCCCCCAGCCCAATGACTCGTCCAGAAGAAGAAGACCGGAACATCCCGCAAACGGCTCGTTGCCGCAATGCTCAAGGCAAGCGATTTACATGTCTGGGTGGGTGATTGTTTGAGGGTACCCTTGTTGGGATGGAGCCCATCATATTCTAATCGTTTCCCCCCCCATCCCCCCCCCTCCCGCACAAAATCATACTGCTACTACATCAAAAACCAACAGCAAGCACGCAGGCGAACAGAGACACACACACACACAGAGAGACACAAACACGCCCTTTTCCACTTCTGCATCTGGTGCCTGGGTGCCGGAAGGGGCGGGGGCGTCACTGCTCGGAAGACCTGGCGATGTGGCTTTTGTGATACCTTCGTGTAAATGTGCTCCAATTCTAGAGGGGAGTCGGACCATTTTTGGTGTCCAATGTTAGAGTCAGCCAAGTGGGAGAGTCAGATCAGGGTGTGTCCAATTTTAGCGGGCTTTCGATGCTCAAACTTTTGGGGAATCAGACCATCTCCAATTTTAGGGGGAGTCAGACCACTTTTGACTCTTGGGTGTTTGAATCCCCCGGCCACTGTCCAACATCCCAGCATCCTCAGCGCAACATCACCAGCACTATCAGAATGATGTTGGAAAGCAGAGCAGAAAGGCTCAAATGAAAGGTCCCTATTCACGCCTTGTCTTTCCCAAGTGACAGGGGAAATGCAAACAAAAACCTCCCCGCATCCCCAGCTAGGGTCAAATTCTAGGGGTACCCTCCCCATTTTTTCCAGGGATGGTTCTGAATTGGGAATCAAGCTGTTGGCCGAGCAGGCAAGAGATGAAAAGACTGCGGTCGCCAGAACGTCAAGACAAGGTGGTGCGCCTGGCTGTTGTTGGCAGATGGCACTTTCCATGTTCAGATTTCTTGTTGTCAACCCTTTCTCTGTCCAGTGAGTTGCACATCCCCAATTGGCAAATGAGCAGCGCCAAAACCCTTCTGAAAGGAGTCGATTGAGGGAGCTTGCGGCGGAAGTGATTGAAGAAAAACGAAAGGTCCGACGTGTGTCCTGTGGATACCTGTCCAAAATGATCAAGGAAGTTGCAAACAAAAACCTACAGGCATCCCCTCGGGCAAACACAATACGCACTGTACTTGTGCGACACATATAAGAAAGCAGGCCTGCAATGTCGGCGGTCTAAACCGGAGGCGCAAAAGCTTTAGTGGGGAGTTAGACTCACTTTTGTGTGTCCAATTTTAGTGGGGAGGCAGTCCACTTTGCTGTCCAAATTTTGTGAGGAGTCAGGCCACTTTTAGCTTCCAATTTTAGTGGGGAGTCAGACCACTTTGGCTGTCCAATTTTAGTGGGGAGTCAGACCGCTTTTGGCGTCCAATTTTAGTAGGGGGAAGTCAAACCACTTCTAGAGAAACCCTATGAATAGGACAGGTGATATAAATCCATGGTCAACATGAAGATCCAGGAACTCGGTGAGTAAGGAAGCAAACCCTTCTCAGGGCCGCTTGAGAAACATGCACTTAACTGAGAAGCGGAACGCAAAGTTCATTGACGATCGGTTCTAGCAAGATTGTCATGACGGTGTTATAAAGACCTCACCATATTTCCCATTGAGCTGGGTAACAAAAAGCCTCCCCAACACCCCAGAAGCCCCCGCAACCCGCCGGAACCCTCCCTGAAACCCCCAAACCACCCCAGAGCCTATCTGGGCAGAGACCCCTCTAGCTTTCAGCTGGGAAAAAGCCTCAACCGTGGCCAATTAATAGCAGGTGCGGGCACTGCATGGGATGCGTTGCTTTTTTTGCTTTTGTTTCGGAGACCCCCGCAACTGGTGCTTTTCCTTCTTGTTTCCCTAAAAACACCAAACAAGGGCTACCCACAAAGAAA
This sequence comes from Effrenium voratum, assembly GCA_963377175.1. NCBI lineage: Eukaryota > Dinophyceae > Suessiales > Symbiodiniaceae > Effrenium > Effrenium voratum. The sequence continues at coordinate 544,139 of CAUJNA010003221.1, forward strand.
AGACACGCCCACATGGATGTGAGGAAGATAAGTTGCTGAGTCCTCATATCCAATTGCCGGAGCATCGGTGAGTTGATCTACGTGAGTCGGGAGCAAACCTTGATTGGCAAATGCTCAATGTTCAGTCGACCCTCTTCAGCCCAACACGGACATTGAAAGAGAAGTGCATTCACCCATCTGGGAGCAATGCCAATGTTGTGGTTTTTGCTGTTGCTTATTTGCAAAAAATACAGTGGATGGACAGAATCCTGTTGAATCCACGGGAAATCATTATTTGTTGGTTTTTACGGGGAATCATCCTTCGAGGGTTTTTTTAGGTGGTGCACCCACTGTATCTCCCCTGCCTGCTCAGCATGAGCGTGGCAAACGGGGCCTCAGTCGTCTCATGGCAGGTGGATCATGAAAAATTCAAACATCTTAGCGAAGCCAATTTTCTTGGCCCAACACCAGAATACGCCAACTGGGTCCTCCAGTAGAGAGGTTAGAATAAGGGTACCCTTTTTCCTGTAGTCCCAAAAAGGGTAAACGGGCACTACTGGAGGACCTAGCCAAACATAGTGTAATCGCCGAACATACTGTGGGTGCCCAAGAAACCCTGGTTTCGGATGATTCCCCCCCGTAAATACCAACAAATAATGGTTTCCCATGGATTCAAGGTGGTGCGAGATGCGGATTTTGTCCATCCACAGCAGTGCTTCAGCTGCTCAGTGTACGACTCTGAAGAAACCTGCTCAAGGCCCTCGTTTTTTCGGCACCATGCGCCAGCAGCAAGCGCAAGAGCAAGTCACCCCAGTTTGTTGGACATGATCATCAATGCTGAACACATGACTAACACACAAACACAAACATGGACACACACACACACAGGCGGAATCACACACAGACGGAATCACAAACACACACACACAGACACACAGACACACACACACACACAAACGCTGACCTGGAAACCACCATTCGCTGACAACACTGCATACGCATACACAACAATCCAAGCGCGGTCACAGAAAAGCCCAAAACGCTTCAGGAGCCAACAACACGATTCACTTCCTGAGTGGATTGGCTCAAAGAAGTCCGGACTGGCCCTCTCAAAAACAATAAGTCCACCAACCGGGGAAGCGCGGCCCGGTCATTTTTTTTTTTTAAAGAGGACATAGGAAATGGAGCGAGTGAGCTCCTCTGGGAAGTTTAAAGCTGGTTTTCCAGACTACGCGTTGTTGTTTTTTGTCAGCTGCAAGTTGGGCTCTTAAAAACGGAGCGGCCAAACCCAATGGCCAAATCCCAATGACTGCGCAGCAACTTGCCGGCTGTTGTGTCCCATGTCCAAAAGCCGTGTTCTTCCATTTGCTTTTTCGCCGGGAAATCATGAGACAGCATGTCCGGCAGTGGAATCGATTCCCTAAACCACCATGGGAAAAGAAAGCAAACATATTCCTTTCATTTCTGGAAGGGCCGTCTGCTCCCCATGTCCAAAAGCCTTGTTCCAGTCGAGTCCAAGCAGAAGAACGCCAAGCGCCAACCCAAACCCGCCAACCACAGGCGCTGGCAGGTGGCGCTCCTCTGCGCCTGCGAACGGGAGAGACCCGCCAAAAGCGAAGATCGACTCGCTTCTCGAGTGGATTGGCCAAAACAAGTCCAAGCTTTTTGATAAACCAAACGAGTCTTGCCAAAACGTGACTTGAAGTCCAGGAACTCAGACAGTGAGTAGGTGTCCTTGTGCGCTTACAGATGGGTTTCTCTGATAGATGGGACATAGAAACCAATCTGAACCAGCGGAACCCATCTATTTCTAAACAAAGTAAGAAAAAACACACCGTATCAAATGGGTGCGTTCTGAGTCCGGCAAGGCTCCAACAAAGAAAACCAGAAAAGGACATCTTGGCCGCCCCAAAGGACATTAGACAAATTGGACTCTCAAAGTCCTTGACTGGCAACCCCCCAAGTTTCTCCTAGCGCTCGAGGCCTAAACGACATCAGCAACTGGGTCCTTCGAGCCAAATGATTTGCAGTCCACAATCAAGTCTGCCCTGGGTAGCTCGTCCCTTGGAAGTTTAGGAATCAATTCTTGGAAGTTTAGGAATCAATTCTTATTGGCGCCCACATCTGGGCAACACAAAACGGAAAATCACATTGGAGACCCCAGAAACTTATCTAAAGCTTCAAATAATGATGTGGATGGACGAAAACCATTTCGCGCCTCACGGAAACCATGGTTGATACCATAACGTTTATTGGTATTTACACAGGAAATCCAATCATTCCAGGGATTTAATCATCATTCCCTTTTTGGGTTTCCTGGGTGGTGCGTAATGAATTTCGCAACCATCCACAGTAGCTTCAGAGTCTCTTACATTTTGTCTACCTAGAGAACCATGACCCTCAAGAAATGGGTCCATGACCCTTTAATTTTGGGTAATAACCCCACTTTTTGAGGGCCATGATAAAAAAAACTCCAGGTACCCGCAAAAAGACCATTGCGACACACTGCGCCTGCCGAGTCGTCGGCTCCGAGATGGTAGGCACCTCCGCAGCACTCTCCCCCCTCAACGATAGAGAAAACCTCTCTCTGAGATCTTCCACGAGCAAAAGAGAGGAATGAAGAAGGAAGAGATAGCCACCGTTCACTCCAGCCCATTCCCTGCAGTTCTTTCCCGTCTCTTACCTTCCTCCCATCTCTTACACTCATCCTTTTCCTCTGGTTGTCACCCAAAGACGCAGCCCCCATTTTGCAGAGGGGATTCCCACAAGCAGATAAAACAGTGGTTGGACAAACCCCGAATCCCACAGCCCCGGCCCCCATATGCTTTTCAGCAAATGGATCACCTGCTAAAAGTTTGACCTTTAGTGGCTCAAATGGAAACCCAACCACTAAACCAACTAAACCAACTAAACAGTGAACCAGCTACACAGCTAAACAGCTAAAAAGCAAAAATATCTAACAAGCTAGAAAGCTAAAAAACAAAAAAACAAACTAAAACTAAAAAGCTAAAAAGCTAAAAAGCTAAAAAGCTAAAAAGCTAAACATATTTCAGCCCGGCCAAAGATCAACACCTATTTCCGAACAGCCGCCCCTTTGGGCACCTGCGATGCCAGCGACACCCTGGCGGATCCACAGCCAGTGGCCGGCGCAGAGGACAAGCGCCTCTGGGCCACGTGGATTGGTTTGTGGCCCCCGCGAAACCAGAAAATGTGTCCAGTGAAATCGATCCCCATTCAAAATATGCATTTCAGCATTTCGGACGAACATGGAAGCCCAAAATCGATTTCCCTTCAAAACCAAGAGAAAATAACCAACAAATATGCATTTCAGCCAATGGAAGAACATGGAAGCCCAAAAATCCGGCAGTTTGGAGGAGCATGGAGGAGCCTCCTCTTGGCCAAACCCCTCTTTGCCGCAGGGTCTATCTCCCATAAGGGGTGATCCAACCTGACATGAGGGTCGCTAAAATAAAGAGATCGGGTGTTGGTGGGGATGTGACTTGGCAGTGGCTCAAAATGAATCAGCTAGGGTTACGCAGGTGTTGGTCCATGTTTCCACTTACTAGGGTTCCATTTTGGTACCGGTTTGTTGAGCCATACCCACTTTAACATGACACATGCTACACAAAACACCGTGTTTTACGGTTCTGAAGAAAGAAAGAAAACCGGGTCCATGGACTTTCCACCTTGAGGGCCCCGCATCTTTTTGAACAACTCAGTACTCCAAAGACCCCAGGCACAAGCGGTTTGGTCACCTGTCAAAGAGAGCTAGGAAACCTTTTCCGATGTTCCTTTGGTTTCAGTAAGATGCACGCAGCGGTCCGCTTGCGGATTCGTAGGTTCAGCCTTTGGCGCACTGGTGGCCCAAAATCATACCCCTAGCAGACATAGTTTGAGTGATATACTATACAGGTTGTTCCTTGAGTTTTGGTAGGTTGATGCTTATTCATGTTTCGTTCCTGCATGAGGAACTCGTGAGTCTTGATGCTGAGTCTCAGTAGTTTCACACATGTCTCTTGGCGAGCTTGTCGTGCTCTCTCCAAGGTTACCCCATCCATATATAACATACCAGTCAGGGGCCCTGGGCAAACATCATACTCTAAGAAGATCTGGGTCTCTGAGTAGAGGGTCATCTTCAATTGGGTATGTGTCCAGATAGGGGCGGCTTATTGTTGGCTTCCCTTTAAAACAAGCCTGGCTTTTGGTTCAACCATATAAGGGTAACCCTAATGAAACTTCATATTTGCGGGTAAGCCATATTGGTGTGTTTTGGTTTAGACCCACTAAAATGGCTTCACGGTGTTCCTCTCTGTTTCGATTTACCAACCGAATTGGGCTACCAAGCCTCCCAAAAAAGCCGAGCCCCCCATAGTTGTTGCCTGGGCTGTCCTCAGATCCTGCTAAAAGTTCAGCTTTTGGTGGGTTGAATGGAAACTACACGCCAACTAAAACTCACTTGCCCAAAGGGCCCAGAAATGAAAGGCTAACCTTTTGGAACCTTGACTAAAAATGGACCAAACCAGGGAAACCAAAAGGTTGAAAGGTTGATTCGCTTTGCGCAAGTGAGAAAAGGCTAAGAGGATAGGGAACCGGATGGCTGGGAACCACCAAGTTTGACAAAACGTGTTTCTCAGGGGTCATTCCCTAAACCATCCCTGGTGGGCCAACGCCAAAGCCAGAAGGCCCCCCGGATTTGCCAAGTCAAACCAGGAGTTCAACACACCCAAAAAGGAAAAAACACCGATCCCAGAAAAAGCCCACCCCCAGGAATTGGACCTCAGAACGGCCAGAAAAAACAAGGCGAACAAGTTTGGCCCTTCTTGGAGTGGGGTGGGGGGGAGTTTGCCTTTTGGGCCCTGAACAACCATCTCACTTGCCCAAGCCAGCCAAAAAGAGAAACACTATTTGGGACATTTGGGAAAGCACCATCAGACCCTCAGCCTTTTGGAACCTTGACAAACAAAGACCAACAGGGGAAAACAACTCGAAGGTCAAAGGGTCGATTCGCTTCGGAGTGAGTAAATATGCAACGAGGCAAGGGAGGGCAGGTATCTTGACGCTGGGCCGAGCAAGTGCACATGAAACACGGACAAGTCTTCTGCGAGGTTCCGAGTCGGGTGGCCATTGCTCGCCGGGTCGGCGGGTTCGGTACTAAGTAGGTCCCTATATCGCTTTACATGGTTTTGCAATATTCTGACCAACCAACCGCAAAGCCACCGAAGACACTTTGAACACAGAGGTTTGCCTGTTGCTCACTTCTTTTCGGGCTGCCCCACACTGGCGGAGGAGGCGTAGTGGGCGGCGTAAGCATCACCCGCTGTGCCCTGGCATTCGCGTGGCAGGAAAATAGTCTGTGCGGGGATGTGGTGCCCAAAGTTGTGCCGTTTTTTGTGGGCGTGTCAAATATTGTTTTGAGGGTACCCTTGTTGGTGCTTTTAGAACTTGCTTTGTTTGGGTGGGGTCCCTAAAAAAAGACGCACCCTTCTCGGAAATCACAAAAAGGGGCCATCGTGAGTAACTTGCTGGATATTTCTACAGGGGGTGTGGGAACCCCAAGGATCCTGAAGGAAACGGGCGATGGCGGCTTTGTCAACACTGCTGAGGATGGGTTTTGGGGTGTTTTACGGTGGTTTGGAGTTGGTTTTGGTGTGCTTAGGGCTCAGGGGTAGGATTTGCTTTGCTCGCTGCAGGTTGCCACAAAAGCCAGAGAAAAACAACACCCTTAAGCAACAGAGCGCCATTGATGGAAACACGTGGGCATCTTGCTCGTCTTGAGGTAAAAGGAAAACTGGCTGTCCATCAAACCCACTCACTTCGCTCGTCTCACCATAAGACCTCGAGATGTCCAACACTGCATCAATCTCCTCCTCGATGGAGATCTTCTCCAAGATGGCATCGAACAACCTCGAGGGACCTGAACGAGTCCGGAAAGTACTGATTGCCGTCAATCCACATCTCCGCGCTCTTACTCTTCTTGAGCCCTCCAGACTCTCTGCCTTCTCAGCTGCCGAAGTCACGGTCTGTGAACTCCTGGCAAAAACACGGGCATTACTTGTTTCCACCAGCGTGGCCAAGGTGAATAAGGAATGACCTCCGAATTACACTCCCCCAGCGAGAATGCCAGCCCTGAGCAAAAATGGACCCTGAGGAAAAATGGCCCGTCTTTCACCGCTAAGGAGGACTATCGAGGTGGGTGCGCCCACTCTTCGCGGGATTTTGAACAAGGCACGAGCTGCCGGGGCTTGCAGAAAGACCATGCCTTTCCTTTGCAGCGACAGAAAGGCGAATTCCGGGAACCGAGGGAAGAGACGAGCCATCGCGCCAGCTTCCGGGTCTTCACTTTGCTCGAAACTTGGGTCCTTCCATGTCCTTGCGAAGAGCCAAAGGAACCCTCCATGGTACCATGGGTAGGTGAATTCACCACCCATTTTAGACCTATTTTAGTGGGAATTGAATCGGATGTTCACTGAGGGTACGATTTGGGTTTTGACCCACAGCCATATTTTGAGAACCAAACAGCCGCATCACGCGGACAAACAATCCGACCATTGAGAACCGTGCCATGACGTAAGGGGAAACCAAGACCAGTGGAAAATCACCCGTGTTGAAAGTTGTAGGGATTCGCCCATCTTGAGACATCCCCGCATGGGCGGGTTTACAGTGACAAAGTCATCTCTTCTCACTACATCGTCATTCAAACAAAAGCATCTTGGCATCACTTGGAAGGGGATTCCCTAGGTGTCACAGAAAGTGGCAACCATGATCCACGAGGCTGCCTCATATAGAAGCCTAACAAACGTCTACAAATGACAAATACCCACAAACGACCTTACCAAAAGGAGACTCAATGTTCATTGGCAACCCAACGGTGGTGTTTAGAACCAATCATGAAACACAGGAGAAAAAAACAAAATTGAACATTATAAAAAAGCAGGAAATCCTGGTCCACTCCACCCATGTTCTGATCAAAGCATGCCGGCAGCACATCATGCGTGCCTCCAGCGCGCCTGCGCATGTCTGGCGCTTGTATTCCCCGGTGGCCGCTTTCCCCCCACGCGAACCACAAAAGACATAGCAAACAAGAAGTCGCCTCCCCAGCAGCAAAACAAGAACACCCCCCACCCCACCCCACCCCACCCCACCCCACCCCACCCCACCCCACCCCACCCCACCCCAACCCACCCCACCCCACCCCAGCCCCAACCCCAACCCCAACCCCAACCCCAACCCCACCCCACCTCTGCACCCTTTGAAACCCTCCCATGCCACTCCGGAGGCTTCAAAGACCCCATAGCTGTCAGCTTTGTCCCCCCTCGAGAGAGAAACTCACCGCATCCTCCGCCCGCCGCCGCCGAAACGACGGGGACTGGACAACGGCGATGCTTGGTCCCCCCTCCCTCCCGCCCCACGGATGGATGCGACCTCGCCCCAGACTTTGTACTCCATTACACCCTATTCAGGCTGGCTTTTGTGGAAAACGTGTAGGTATGGAACAAACACACAGACTTGCGTGTCATTTTGAGGGTACCCCTTTTTGTGGCTCTGAAGGATCACAAAAGAACAACCCGCCCGTTTTATCCCATTTCAGGGCATTAAAACAAAACGCACCCACTTCCCCACGACGTGGGACAATTCGAGCCCCTCGCCCATGTCCTGCGCAAAGGACAACACAGGCCATGTTGACCCATCTTCATGCCCCACCCTCTCTCCAAAAATCGAATCGGAGTTGGTTTCATCTGAAGGGCACATGGGCCTCCAGCGGATCCCAGGGTAGGGAAATGGACTCACCGGAAGTTGGTGGTGAATTCTAAGCGTTGAAACCACGTCACAACTGGTTGGTGGACCACCATCACCTAAACGACCTCCAAAGTGCGACCACCTGATAATAAGTCGACGTAGTCAACCCCAACATATATGAATACCATGGGACGCCCTCGTCTTACACCAACCATGACTCTCTTTTTCCAAGCCTGTTGATAGACCCCTTCCACATAAAGACTTGATCTTTTGATCAACAAACGCACCTGCAAACTCCTCTGGCCGCAGGAACATGATGCCAAGTTCAAAAGTTTGCGACTGGAAGGAGAGCTGCGCTGTGTGACTCTCTGTGTGGCTCTCTGTGTGTCGAGCTGTGGTTTTCTCGTGTCTGTTTTTTGTGGTTTGTGCAAACAGGTTCAAATCATGTAAGCTGGGATGGCGTCAGTTTCATGATATCAACTTGAGCCACGTGCAAGCGCTTCCAGCCGTGGGTCCATGAAAATGACATCTTCAAACTCACGCTTCAAATGGACAGTTTCAACTGAGGTGTTCATTTGAAAACGGCGTCCTCAACATAGACCCAAATCCACGGGGAAAGTTCAAGCCACTTGATGGCTCATGCAAACACTTGCGTTTTTTTTGTTTTTTTGTTTTTTTCTTCTGTGGTTTCTTGAGGGCACCTGTTTTACCTTGGCTTCAAAGGCGAGCCACAAGGAATCCCACCATTTTGGGGGTCCCCTGTTTTGACACACACCCACATGGACACATACCTTCTTCCATGGACATGGAAACACAAACAAATCAAATACCTGCCAAGTCATTTTGCTCGTGGTTTTCAGAGAATTAAACTGGGTGATGTTGTTTGGGCCCGGCGGGTGTGAAATAAAAGTAGAAGACAAAAAACAACGCATCCTCCGTTTCCTTCCTGGGAACGTAAAACTAGTCCTATACGCTACGAAGGCAACCCTAGGGGTTTAGTTGGAACGAGGCCTTTGACATGTAACCAACTATAGGCAAGTTCCTTGAGTTGCGGGAATGAATCACGTTCGGATCCCCTAGGAAACCACCAGAAAGTCCCTGTCCCTGCTCGGTTTTGTTGGGGAAAAATGGGATCCCCTGCACTGGGCCCTCAGATCCCCTGCTAAAAGTTTGACTTTCAGTGGGTCAACTGGAACCCCCGCTGCTCTAAACCCTAAAAGCCTTTAAACAAAAAACTAACGGGGATGGCTGGGAGCCACGAAGCTAATAAGCAGACAACGACCAGCGATGGCTTGGTTCAGTTTCGGTCCAACTCATTCCCTGAGAAGCAACTCTTGTCGAGCACGCCCGGCTGTGCAAGCGCCGCTGCATTTCTCGTTGTGACGCGCCAAGCTTGGAGCTGCAGTCTATATGTTAAGGTCCTTACATGATCAAAATGAAGATGCCCCACCGATGTTCAACTAGAAGACTTGTTCTTTTTTTGTCCTTTTTGTTTCTTCTTTTCTTTTCGGGGGAGGGGGGGAAACATCTTGGATGTCCCTTCTTCCCTTCTTCAAGCCCTGGAAACACTGCTTTCGACTCATCCGGCATGTCCATCTGGGGGTAAGGACCTTGCCATATGGCCCGGACAGGTGCTGTGAGCCATTGCCCCTACCCAACTCCCCGCTGTGGGGGATGAAAGATATCAAACGGGTCAGGCTTCGACCCAGAAAGTCGGACGCTGATATTGGTTGATTAATAGGGGGGTGTTCCCCTCCAAAAGTGATGAATCCCCACTAAAACCGGGGACACCCCCATATTAATAATCCGGGGTTTGTTAATCCGGGGTCAACATTAGATGGCTTCCCCAAGACATCAACTCCATGGGGAGAACATCAGGCGGGTGGCGACTTGCTGGGTCCAAGTTTGGTGCCAGTGAAGATATGTACTGGTCAGCTGTCTCATACGTCCGAGGGATAGGAAGTGACGACGCGACATTCCAGCGGCAAGTACAACAACAACACGTTGAACATACTTCTGCTCAGTTTCTCATTCCCCTGGAAAGCGATGAACAAACCCCTTCCTGCCCCAGAAACGTGACGCCCCATCGCGATGCGATGGTCGACACACATTGCCAGGCTTAAAGGCTTACCTGGCTGCCTGCCTATGGGAAAAGTGGGTGTCTTACCTCCTTCGGAGACCAAGCACCGCAAAACCGAGGATCAAAGTTCCAAGCCGCATGGAAGGCATGGAATTGCTTTCAAAGCGATGGGCCAGACCTTTGGCGTCCGACTTTACATTGCACTTTAAAGGGCCAAAAGGCGCGTCGCGCGAGCTCCCTGAAATTCTGAAAGTGAGTCTCTCGCATGACGCCTGTGCGCTCGAGTCGAGTGTTAATGGTGCCAATAGCACCAGACTGACCGAATTCTCACGGATCGATGGGACCAAACCACCCCCTTGCAGCGAATTTGAGGAAGATCAGCCGCACAAAGAGCAATAAAGGGGAGACACTTAAGAAAGGGAGACCCTTTCACCTTTGGTTGTCCGTTGAAGACAATGAGTGGTAGCTGCGGGAAGCTTGCGGGGTCTCTCAAGAGTGGTCACTCTTGATGCGGCCTATTTACAATTTTCGACATGGGCCGAAAGTTGCCATCGTCATGAAAACTGCAGCCAGTTCCCTTGCACAAGCCGCTCGAACTCCACCAATGAGATGAGACGCCTACGAGCAGTTGCGAAAGGTGGATCTTGCTATCTGCCGCAAGGTTCAATTCCTCGCGCTCGAATTGAGGCATGCTTGAGCGGCGCAACTTGGGCGACTGTCACCTCTGCGCCAGTTATTGTTGCATCAACCGCACGCGCCTGTCAAACGACTTTGGGAAAAGAAGCGGAGCCCTACTGGCAACGCGGTCCATTAGGTTCAGGTCGGGTTTGACAGGCGGGGCCCCAGAGTTTGGCGGATTTGAAATCCGCAGAAACGAAAAGCGCACCCTGTGAAATCTCTGCCAACATCACCTTGCCTCAGTCAAAATGTTGTTCAAGGGGTCATGCCTGTCCGTCCTGGGTGCCTATCCTGGATATTATGCACGCACGTGGGGGTGGGTGGATGGGTGCGCGCGTGCGCGTGTTCGGACAATGAAGAATGCACACAGAGTAAAACCACAAACACACACGGTACAGAACAGCATTACTGCAGGCAAAGCACACATTTCATGTTCCTAAGGGTCCAAGTGCCAAGTACCTTCTAAGGAGGTACTTTACGCCCTTTTAACACCCCAAAAACCATCCTCAAAGTGTACTTGGGCCCTTGGGACGCAAACAAACCACGCAAAAAAAGAAAAAGAAGAAACACTTGCAAAACTGAACGTTCCAAGGAGCCCTATCTCGCGAGCCTGTCCTCCAAGTGGATGCGTTCAACGACATCTCGGAGCGACGCCTCAGGAGAAAGCCTCAGATCTCCGCTGGAACTCCCCGAGAGCAGTTCTTCTATTTGGTGGCCCCGGGAAAAAATGAAAATATTTCCACCCAAAGGCTCCTGGGGCTTTCAATGGAAGACCCGACCCTCCATTGGACACCCCAGAGGTGTTTGGGGGTCTCAAAACCTGGCTGTTTGAGGGCCTTACATGAATCGGGAGCCTCTGGGCAATAGTGTTGAATTCCGTTTAAGACCAACAAGGGAATATTCAAAACTGGGATGGCTCTGCAGAACCTTAACGCAGGCAAGGATGTGACGTTGCAAACGTGACATCCTGAAACAAAAAGCCCAGATGCAACCCTCCAACAACTGAAGTGAACAAAAGCTACCAATCGGTTTATCAATTTGTCCATATGTTCAAAATCACGGTCACCATGGGAAAGTGCTTCGCTGCTTTTCCTGTGTGATCCTCCATTTGCTTAAGTCGCCTGGAAAACAACAAACATGTCCAGTAGTGATAGATTCCCTATAAAACCAACCGGGCCAAGCAAAAGTGTGCATAAGCAAATGGAACATGTTGAGTCCCCGAATGTCCCTAGGTCCGTGACATTTGACCGAATTTCATAGTGGAGCTTTGGATCCGAACCCAATCCGACATTGGACAAATTGGGTCGATTTTGTGGTTGAAATTGGGGTGGCCCAATTGGCCGTCCTCCGCACACTACCAGCCAACCAGACAATTTGACAGTTGCCCTCGCAACAATGCCAGAGATGTGCCTTGACTCGCGCTGTGGGTGTTTCAATCGCAAAGCCGGAACAATCACCCAGGGTTCGCAAGATTTTGAGCCAACCCCTTTCAACTCCAGGCATTCGATTCTACCCTTACACAAGAGCCAACAGCATAAGTTCATGGTAGTTGCAATGAACAAGCACAAACATCCACACAAACACGCCCGAAACCTCGGCAACCCAGCCCAAAGCGCAGCCTCGGCGAGGCTTTCAAAAGCGAAAGTCGAAAGTCGAAGCCATCGGCAAGTGGCCCATAGTGGCGGACAGCGACTTCGGGCGCAGGCATGTCGCCTCAGATTGCTCCCAGAAAGGGGGCTGGTTCCAACCATAGGTGCCCTTTGGGTAAAATAAGTAGTCCTGGCAAATGGAACAAACCTTCTCTAAACTTTAAACCAACCTATGCAGTTCCATCAGTTGCAATTCCTTCAGGGTGGTTGGAGTTTTTAGCTTTTTTTTGAGTGGCAAAACTCAACATTTGGCTTCCCATGGCGTCTCCTCGGTGCAATGAGCCCAGTTTGGAGATATGTGAGGTTGTGTGCACCATTGGTCAAATCCCCAATTCACCAATCCCGACCACCGTAGAGAGTTGACACCTAGCGCAGGCCTGTTCAAAAAAAGGGCAATAGAAAACAACAACCTGTACCGTAGTAGGTAACCACTCACTTCCTGAGTCACAATAAGCCCAGGTGGTATCCCCAACAGCCCCAGAACCCTTCCAGACCCCCCCCGTGAAAGCTGATCCGTGGCTTGCCTGGGATCCACTGGGGTCTAGCAATCTCCCTCCGAACGAGTTCTACACTGAAGGTCTTGGGTTAGCAATCCTGATGCAGGCAATGCAAACACTGCCAGAGTTCAAACTCGTTCCGCAAGGAGCAAAGTGAAGCACCTTTAGAGTGAGTCGTGCACGGATCCGAAGATACTCGCATACTTGCATACTTGCGGTGCACATCATTTCAGGGGAGCCAAAGTTTGCTTGGTGAGTGGACTTTGGGAAAGCGGTTCCGGTAGGTCAACAAACAAAACCAGTTGGTTTCCCGTGTTTTCTCTTGGTTCCCTCGGTGATCAAAGGGTTCCCTTGGAGATGGAATTTCAGGGCTTTCTTTTTGGTTCAAAATAGATGGCACTGGAGGTGCGTTCCATTTACCAGTGGCATATCCCGAGTCCAACGGCACCATCCCCGCGCGAAGCTTCGCATCTAGCCTGAGGCTCCGATCGGGGCTTGAACCCGGGGGTCCCCCGGCCCCGTACCACACCCCAAGTCTAGGGGTGTCACAGGACATTTGAGGCCCAAAAATCCATCACAAGCCTTGGGGTAGATCAACAAAGAGGAGTGAGCTGGATGGTTGGGACCAACGCGGCCCAAGTGGCGCAAGGTGGGCAGCTCGCCCTCATCCATCTCCTCCAAAAGCTGCGCGTAGACGCGGATCAAAGCCTCCTGCGATTGTGATTCGCGCCTGAGTTTTGGCTGGGCCCTCAAAGGAAAAAGGTGAACACAAGTCTAGGCCTGTTATTTTGGTTTGCCGATCTCCGATCCCAGGAAGCGATGTTCTTTTTGCTCTCTTGGGATCTTGAAGACCCTAAGCATCACCAGGAAACTCTATGGGAGTTTGTTTTTGCCAATGGAGGGGTTTTAGGAATCTCCATTGGTCTACAAAGGGAAATGGATCATTTGTGGCTCCCCCCAAATAAACACCAAGGACTTTTCTGCGGATCGGCAGGAACCTGATTGGGGGGGGGTTCTGATTGATGGGTGACGACCTTTCTGGGTAGGAGGGGACTAATGCTTCTACTTATAATTGATGGCCCATGGAGAAGGGGTCCCTTTTCGGGTCAGTCCCTCCCAGGCGCATTTCCTCATAGGAGGGTGCAGCCAAGAGTCAACACCACGCTTGGCACTGGTTCAAGGAAACCGAGGCTTGAGTCTGGTTTGCTCCTTTCCCCTGAGCAAAAGGCCGATCACCTTTTGTAAATTCAATGGACAGGCCCTAAGCCAATTGAAATCTGGTGCTTTCCGCAATGGGTTTCCCCTTCAACCCACCACAAGAAGGGTACACTAAAAAAAAACACGCCCCTTATTGTGTTTCCGCAAATTATTAAAGGTCCTCGGCCATTTAAGCCACAACTCGTGACGTCAGCCGTCAGCCCACCTGCGAGTGGTCCACGCACCACTTCCCAAACCGGGGCCAGAGGAGGTAGCCCACGCCAAAAACGTAGGCCATCGACTTCAGCCTCGCTGTGCCGGAAAAAAAAAAAAAAACAGGGGTCGATTCTTGTCGCTGGTTGTTTCGACCCCAGCAAAACAAGTTTGTTTTTTGGTTTGTGCCTGGTTAGTGGAAAACAAAGGGAATTGTTTATGTTTGTTTTGCCTGGTCAGTGGAAAACCAAGGGAATTGTGTTTATGCTTGTTTTGCCTGGTTAGTGGATAACAAAGGGATGCTTTTTATGTTTTTGCCTGGTTCGTGGAAAACAATGTTTGTTGTGTTTTTTGCCTGGTTAGTGGAAAACAAAGGGATTCGCTTTTTGTTGTTTTTTTGCCTGGTTTGCGGAATGCCAAGTTTTTTTTGTTCAAGAAAAAAACCTGTTTGTTTTTGCATGGTTAGTGGAAAACTAAGGGAACCCCAGAAAACAAAAAAACAAATAGAAAGGGGCAACGAATTCGGAAGGATTCTGGCTGAAGGGTGATATTATGTCGGTACCTCAGGGGACCTGAGCGGTATTGGGGTCCAGCTTGCACCAAAGGACTTGATTCCTTTTCCATTATTTTCAACCATCGTTCGTTTCAACAACCGGATCCGTTTTCCGTTTCTGAAGGTTTTCTAGGAAGAAGGAATTTCCTGGAAAGAACGGGGAAGGTACCATAAGAAAAAGAGTATTCAGTGTCATGAGACACTGACTACCCCATATTTTCCCTGTAAAACAACACGACCAAGAGAATCTCACCTCAAATCCACCAAGGTGATGCCGACACGGCCAAACCAGAAACGCGGGGAGCCCTAGAGCCGGGGATTGACCTTGAGAAATTCAAGGCAATCATAGGCTCAGTGTACAGGGGAACAACCTCAAAGCAGTGGGTCCAAACTTGCCATCGGTGCAATCAGTAAAGAAAATGTGGGGAGTGCGGCTTTCTCGGAAACCACCCCGTTGGATGGCTGAAATCGGGGTCGTTCCGCATGCCTCATTCCATTTCTCATTCCCTGCCTATTGCAGCAGCAAGAATACCTGGTCACAGCCCTCAAAAGCCGAGCACCTTGTTTTGAATACCGGGGAGTTTGACAGGGAATATGTGGATTTGTGAAGCGCCCCAATGAAAAGCAACCAACTGGATGTCCAACAAGGTGTATCAAGCAAAAGCCGGCGAATCGCACACGCACACTGCCACGCCGAGAGGTCAGGATCCAGCACCATGATAGTTTTGTGGATCGCTGTTGGGACTCTGAATGGGTTTACATGTAGAAATATATACATCAAGCATGTGTGTATGTATGTATGTATGTATGTATGTATGTATGTATGTATGTATGTATGTATGTATGTATGTATGTATGTATGTATGTATGTATGTATGTATGTGAGTCTGTCTTATGTATGTATGTATGTCTGTTTGTCTGTCTGTCTGTCTGAACGTACGTATGTATGTCTGTCTTATGTATGTATGTATGTCTGTCTGTCTGCATGTCTGTCTGTCTGTCTGTCCGTCTGTCTGTCTGTATGTATGTATGTCTGTCTTCTGTATGTATGTATGTCTGTCTTCTGTATGTATGTATGTCTGTATGTCTGTCTTCTGAATGCATGTATGTATGTATGTCTGTCTGTCTGTATGTATGTATGTACGTACGTATGTATGCCGGTATGTATAACGTACATGTGTGTATATATATATGTATATATATATATATATTGTATTTCCGGACAGACATGATGGCATGTGTATTCCATGCACACGTTCACGCTCAGCTCGACGTGCTT
>CAUJNA010003221.1:562500-600000 GCA_963377175.1 Effrenium voratum
TACTAACTCTAGTCAGTTGAGCCAAGGCGTGCTCAACCCGAAGCCGCCTTGGGGCTTCCAAAACTCGACCCCGTCGAACCCCAAGCACCAGCCGGACTGGACATCAGACACCGGGGGATGGTCACCTTTTGAAGCTTCAAGTCTCAATGACTCAAGCTGCACACCTCGCTCCAAACAATGGGAACCAGGGTTGTGGGAAATGGAATCCACTTCTGTGATACAACAAAAAGGGCTTCCCAAAGACTAACACCCCAGCCCCTGGGGATTCCCTTGTATCACAGAAGTGGGGATAAACCCCTTGATCCCACAACCCTGAAGGGAACATGAACCAAGCCAACGAAGGCCGAAGGTCTGGGATACCCCACCTTAAGGGGGCATTTTCAGGTGTGGGTTCGCAGGGATGCTATCCGCCAGCTGTAAGGCACCCCTGATAGAAGTCTTATATGCCCGCCCAAAATGGGTTTCCAATTGGTTTCTCTCTTGAACAAGTCCAAAAAAAAGGGAACCTCAAGCAACGCGGACACCTACCTCCATACCACCCTCTAGCAAACCGCGGCGCGCGGTGGCCGCGGTCTCCAGCAGCTGCAAACGACGAAGCCAGGAGCTCTCCCGACCCACCAAGCGCCCGAACCTTGTCGGTTGATCCGGATGCGATTCCCGACCATACTGCGGACGATGCACTTAAGCCCTGGCTTAGGCTGATTCCCCCCCGTACATACCAACAAACAATGGTTTCCCATGGTTTCCGAGTGGTGCGAAATGGATTTCGTCCATCCACTGGCTTACCGAAAACCAGAGACCTCGGCTGCCTTCAGATCCCCCGCTAAAGGTTTTACTTCTAGTGGGTTAAATGGAAACCCAACCACTAAACCAACTAAAAGCTAAACAACTAAAAGGGGATGGCTGGGAGCCACCAAGAAACCCATGGTTGAAATTACAGGGTTTCCAACATGTTCCCCACTTGCAACATTGCGTTGGCATCCACCATCCCCCCATGGTTGAATTTACAGGGTTTCCAACATGTTCCCCACTTGCAATATTGAGTTGTCATCCGCCCCTTGCTGGAATTCAAACACTTTTCCTGGGATATGGGCTGTGTGTGTCTAAAAGCAAAAACACAACAAAAAACGGGGGACTCACCCCCTCCCCCCCCCTGCCCAAAGGAAAACACACACACAAACCAAACATGGCTTTGGTTTTCTGTTTGGTTTCCCACCACCCAAAGGAGTACGTCCCTCCAACAAAAAAACACCCCAACCACGGCCGCGCGACATGGGAGGTGCTCATTGGGCCCGGTGCAGTGCGCTGAAGGTCGATTGGTCGATTGCCGGTGGATTGCCGGTGGATTTCTCCGCAAAAAAATCCAGAAGAAGAAGAAGAAAAAACCACGCGGAAAGGAAGGACCATAGGTGCCCTTCTAGAGGAAATAGATGGGTTTCCCTGGTAGATGATTAAAACCACCAGGTCAACCAGGAATCGAACCCCCCTCGATTTTTCGAGCAAAACAACCAAAAAGGACGCCTAAGGGCCGAGCCGCGGGTTTGGGCGGTCTTTGTGTTGTTTTTTTTGTTTAACCTGGCAGCTTGAGAAAGGGGAGTTAGCAAAAAGGAAACCTGGAGCCAAGCGATTTGAGGAAAAGGGTGAGTTAGTTAAGCTATCGATCCAAGCTTGGTTGACGTTGGGTTTGGGGAGCAACAAATCTAATTTTGTTTGCAGTTAAATCAGGATTTCAACCACAAAACCATAATCAGCAAAATTGTAAAATGTTTCCCAACAACAACCATGCAAGGGAGAAGGGATGCGACTTGAGAGGGGGCTAGTTAAGGTAGCCTCGATCCAAGGGATGCTTCTTTACTCTTGAGCGCTGGACTGGGGCTCAGACATGAGTCGGAACAAAAGCTCTAGACGGTTCGACTCGTCGAAGTCGGTGCCGACTTTTGACAAGAGGATTTCGAGGGGTGTTCAGCCTTGTTCCGCTGCGATCTTTGAGTTCGCCCAAAGAATCAGAAGACCTCGCCGAAGCCGAAAAATGAAAAGGGACCATCTAAGCCACCGCTTCCAGGTAAATTACTGGCAACCCTTGAACCGGAATGGGTTACCTTCGTCTATGTCGAAGGAAGTGCGACTCAATTGACTTTCTCTTCCAAGGGATTGATTCCGGGTGTGTCACCTTTTGGGGCGACGAAACATCGTTCGCTTTGGGCAACTAAGAATTATTTTCGCCGAGACTTGCCCATGGTCAATCCAGAAATGCGCGCCGAATCAAGAAAGGGATAGCAATCTAGAAAATGAAAGCTGCCAGCGGCAAATAGCTTTCATGGAATCGCCCCATGAGAAACCCGTGAGATATAATCAAACCTGGTATGAAAGTGATCTACCCGAAATCCAAGGGCGAACAAAAACACACCTATGACCTATGGCTGGGATTGTTCCATAGGAGAAAACCAAAGGTCACATGAGCAAACCCATAGGTCAAAGAGTTGGATCGAAACCCGGCCGATGTTCTGCGGCTGTTCCCCAAGAAACGTGAAGCCCGAGGCAAGGTCAAGCACAATGTTCAGCGCCTGAGTGGGGGGGGAGGGCGGCATGGCCCCTTTTTGGATCCCGCGAAATGACAAAAATGCGGGCCTCCTCAGCTTCTTTGATGGCTTGGATTGATGCTTAGGCCCGTGTTTTCCGCTTCTACTCAACCCCCCGAACCACAGAACTAAGCCACCAACTAAGGGCGACCTGGAGTGTTTGACCCAGGGAGAAACCCAACAAATCCACCTGGAACATCCTACTGCAAGGTTCGGGTCATGGAACACAGGAGCGGGGGGGCTGGGCATGCCATGCAAGCCCCGAAGCCTTCAGCGTTCGATGAACTCCATCGCTCTCAAGGACTTCTTGTTTGTTTGAAAGCTTGGGTTTGAACGAAAATTTGGGTTTCAACCCCGGGAAAAGCCTCAAATGAGCGTTGGCTTTTATTCCCTAGCTTCCGCCGCGGGCCAAAAACAACACCGCTCACATGGGGTTCGTCTCCTTTTGGCGTCTCTTCACCAACCCCCTTGAGAGAGTAGCCTCGAGAAAGGAGTCCTCAAGGGGAAATAGAGCCACGCACCATGTTTGAGAGTCACCCATCAGAGTGTCCGACCTTCCAATCAAGACAGCCGACCCATATCCTCCATTCAGTCCCGTGGAAAAAAATAAGCAGGTTTCCGGCCTTCCACTCAAATTGTCCGACCCATATCCTCAATTTGCTTGTTCGCCCCCTGGACAAAATGAGAAATCGATTCCCTAAAACCAACAGGGAAAATTAAAATATGGGGCTGGATCAAAAGATCCCATATACATGGGATAACCATTGGTTGGACAACCAGAAAAAGGCTTGACATTTCAACCACTAAAGGGAATAGTTACCCATGGTCAAAGCTGGGGGGCCCTACATGGAATATTGATCAACCCCATATATTCTTAACCAAATGGAAGATATGGCTGCGGCCTTTAGCCTTCATCAAGTGGAAGTGGAGTCCTCTTGAAAAGGCCCACCTCCACTTGGGTGCGTCTTTTGTTCGGGAACCCCCGCTACCCCCCAAAATGGTGGTTTTCCTCTTGGTTTCCCCTTAAAACCACACACTCTCAAAAAGTTACAGACCCACTTGGTGGAGAAAAAGGGCATCACCGGGATATCCCTCTCTTGCAGTCCCCAGCATAAACCGCGGAAGGCGATGCCGGCGCGCGATCGCGCGCCTGAGTCGTGAAGGATGCTGCGTGGTCCGCAAAGGTGTGTGGCTGCATCGCGGAGACCCGAACGCCATTCAGGCTGTCCTCGAAAAAAGAAAAAGTAGAGGTAGACGGTCGGGGAAGTGGCTCTGGCAATGGCTCTCACTTGAGTGATGGGTCACAAAACGTCCTGGAACTTTTTGTATTTACTACTGAAACGGTCTTCCCCAAAAATTTAAAGTCCATGAACTCAGGATTTGAGGGTGACTTACAACATCCAAATCTGTCTGAGGCAGAGCTATAGGGGAGTGAAACTGGGTCACTCAGTTTCAACTGGGTTCCAGCCAACCTAATGGACTTGCAAAACCCCTCGACTCACGCATGCAAATGCTGCACAATCGCGTGGAAGCGTTTCCCACAGAAACCACCGTTGAAGAAAATGCCAAAACAAATCAGGATGGTTGATTCGAGGGGAGTGCTTGCTTCATTGATTCATGCAGATTTGTGGCAAGCAACCCTAGCCATTGCTATGCCGATCGCTGTTGGGTGATTTGACAATGCTGCAATAACAGGATGCAATTAATTAGACAAAAGGGATTGGTAGCGTCCTGCTTTTCAGACACCAACCGAAGCCCGCGTATCCAGCCAAGCCAAGACTCGGGTGACCACACCTCAGCTGAATGCAGCAAATGGGCACAGTGAATATGGATGGGGCACCCTGTTTGGGTGTGTCGCTTTTAAGGGGACCCCTCAAAATGAGGGTTTCCCTTGTGGTTCCCCTCAAACAAGGGTACCATCAGAAACGACATACCCGTTTGAGGTGCGCTTAAAGAGAAACCAAAAGGTAAACCAGCCATCTTTAGGAGGCCTTGACTTTGAGCCAACGCATGCGATCATTCCCATTGCGACATGGTCATTTTACAGGCACCTGTCAGTTGCAGAATTGCAAAGAAACCAGCAAGCTGACAAGGTCCTGCAGTAGAGAGCTTAGAATAAGGGTACCCATTTTTTTCTGTAGTCCATTTTAGTAGGGGAACCCTTCGCCAAGAAAGTTACGGTAAAAGGGCACCTAGCTGGGGGACCTAGCTGATCTCAGCGAAGTTACTGGTCTGCTTCTGTCCCTCGATTCCGGGGGTCCAAAAGTCCAAGGCGACCTTCGCTCTGGTGTTTTCGGGTCAAAACGGGCTGACAGGAATCGCCGGCAGGGCTGCAACAGGAGTCCTCCAGCCATGACGCTGGATGGCAATGTGTTCTTCTGCGCTCGCTCAGTTCTGCGATCCCTAAGGCTCCTACTAGCACTTGGTGGACGTTGGAATCGGAGCAAGAATCTAAATTTGAGCACTTCAATGGGGATTTCCCACTAAACCACACTAAGCAAAAATGTAAGATGTTTTCCAACAACAACCATGAGCAACCAAGCTGGAACCTGGCGAAGACGCACTTTGGGCCCAAGCTTCACAGAGTGGAACTCGTTGCCAGCAAGGGACACTTGAGGTCTGAAAAGGGGTTGGGGCCCATCTTTCCAGTTGGGTGGCTAAAGTTCCTGCGGAAAGATCCAAATACCATCAGTCCACACAAGCAGTCCAGGCAAAAAGAGCATGTCGTATCCCAATGTAACCTGTGTATACGCGTAATCTCAAGCTTTCAACCTGAAGTTAAAGGCGAATGGGAATATGAAACAGCCTCCCCTGCGCCTAGTCAGCATCAAAATCGACACACAACTGGGGCGAATTTCTGGCCCTGTTGCGTTCCCATGATCGAATTAGGACCCCAGCAGGTTAGTAGAAACCAAAGGAAACCCCCAACAAGCAAAAACAAACAATAATGGGGAACTAATTCTGGGGAAGTAAAGGGGGACAAACTCATGTTCCGACTTTGACAACCCAGAAAACAAAGAAGTCTTGGTTGCTGTTGACCCCTCTGCAAAAAGTGAATTACTTCTTGTGGGCCCAAATCCTACGATCCAACTCCTGGCTGCTTAACTTTGACCCACAACCGATCAGCCAGAAAGGAGTGACCGTAGATTCCCCACCGCTTCAGCTTGCGGCACGTTGTGGGGCATCTGCCATTGCGGCGCATCTCTGGACAGCGTCAGCTGAGGCGCCTTCGCAAAACGATTCCCAGCTGGGAATCCTGAGAATGAGGCTCCCCGAATCTGAGGAACCGCTGGTGAACCAACTGGGTTTGTCTCAACATGGGACTTGGAACCCACTGTTGATGTGCGAACACCATTTCGCACCAAATAGGTGGTTTCTCTGTCACCTTTCATGCGGCTGAATCCCTCCCAGCTGGTGCTGGCGTGGATTTCGCCCATTCACAGTCCAATATTGATTCAGAGCCTATCAAGGGGGGCCATGGGAAACGATGCCCCTTATTTATCATCAAAAAACACCCTAACCATCACTCTCAGTCACTTCAACTCTCCCTATGGCTCTGAATCAGGGAACACAGCGAACGGGCTCCGGGCTCCTGAAATCTCCAAGCCTGTAATCCCAAGAGACTCTGCCCATTGGCGTCCCTTTCAAAGCAAGCAGAGACGGCTTTTTGGCCAAACCACAGGGTACAGCAATATTTTAGCTGACCCAACTGAGCAGAAAAATGATACATGACATATGGGAGGAAACCCCAGTTGCATTAACTTTATATCCTGCAAACCTCTCTGTGTCAGAGTTGCCCATGACCGATATAAGCTTCTAACCGGAGCACCTCCACTAGCGCAGGCACACAGCTGGTGCGTCGGTAGAAGACCACCGCAGGCGTCGCCTGCCGAGCGGCAATCGCCAGTTCTTTTGTTTGCTCTCGTGTTTCTTTTTCTTTTTTAACAAATATTATTTTTGTTGGTTTATGTTGTTTTCCCCGTTGGAAGCACACCGTTTGCCATATTGCATTCTAGATCCTACAGTAGCGAGGTTAGAATAAGGGTACCCGATTCTTGTCTGTAGTCTATTTTAGTAGGGAAACCCTCCCCCAAAAAAGTTGGTAAAAGGGCACTACTGGGGGACCTAGTGCAAGTAAAGCAACCAGAAACCATGGTGGAATTTCCGTTGGGTTGCCTACTTGTTCCCTTGCAATTGAGTTGGCATCGACTGTGCCCGGAGATCCCAGACGTTTCGCCTACAAAACCTGCATGGAATCTACTTCTGGGAACCTAGGCTCGCGTTCAAACCTGAGGACCCATTTTTCCAGGGCACCGCACGAGGTTACCCCCAGAACAGAAGGGTCGGGATGGTCCATCTAGGCTTTTTGCTTGACATTGTTTGACAACCAAATGTAAAAAATACCATGAGAGGCACCATAACTTGCCAGCACCCTCCAACTGCGTTTCATCTCCAGCCCCAGGAAGCGATGCAGTTTCAACCTTTTGGACAGTACCAAACTGGTGGCTTCCTGTTGGTGTCCCTTTAATCCCAAATAAAAAGGGTACCAAACAAAACACACACACACACCGCTTGAGCTTGTGCAAACTTCGAGAACAACGCTCCGGGCGCCCGCTACAGCAGGACCTTTCGCACTTTGTCATGGCGGTTTGTTTGATGAGAAGATCCCATGCATCGTCAGCATTTGGTGGGAATCGAGCTATGAAAGGAGAGCCTGTGTCACGTGTGATGAAAAAAACATCCAGTAGTGATAGATTCCCTTTAAAGCCAGCACGGGAAAAAAAACACTTAAACAAATGGAAGTAAGTGCCTTGCGACCCAGGCAATAATCCACCCTGGCATTCAACTCTTGTGCAAGTCGGCGACTACCCTGAGCACTGACATAGCCAGCCCAAGCGCCCTCCATGCCACATTTGCGCACCCCATGCCACCCGCATGCCTGAACTACTCGTGAAGCAGCACGCACCGCCATCTGCTATCAATCAGGCTAACTTATGTCCAACCCATGGGGAATTTCCTGTTGAGTAAATCCCATGTTGAAGGTGCAGCATTCCAGCTAACTTGCTGCAAGCTCGGGACTTGACTTGAGCCAGGGTGCGCTGTCAACCGAACAGCTGGCAAACTGGCGACCTCGCAGAAACCACCCCCCGCAAAGCCTGGTGGAAATCCATGGGACAACTAGGCACATTTTGTTTCCTTAGTCCTTGTTGGGGACATCCAAAAAGAACGAACTCGGGCGTTGGGCATTGAATACACGCAACATCTGGAGATGTTCTTGGGGCTGAAGCTGACTGTGGATTCCTGGGCATTTGGTTGCTCACTTGCCCAAAGGACTCAGAAATGAAAGGTTAACCTTTTGGAACCTTGACGAAAAATGGACCAAACCAGGGAAACCAGAAGGTTAAAAGGTCGATTCGCTTTGGGCAAGTGAGCCTGATAGGCCTCAAAGTAGGGGCTGCAGTGCGTCCGCGACTTCGCGGGTAGATACTTAGTGCCGGAAAGCTGCAACACCTAAAATCAAGCACAAGCTTGAACACACATCAAATCACCCAGATGCTCCTCCTCATAATTATATAGGTTTGCCTTGCACCGACAGCCACCTGTTCGGCCGACCTTAACCCAACCCTGAACCACCAATAAATGAACCAAATCACCCAACCCTACGGCAACCCAAATTCAACCCAACCAGCCCAAAACCTCCCATCGATCCCAGCGATTCATATCTTCTTCTCCAGGCAAGCGCTTCTCGCCCCATCGGCCCGGGTCCATAGATGCCGAAGTCCACAAACCTAAGCCCCCTGAAAAAAAAAGAGATAGCTATGGATTCCCTTTAAATCCAGCAAGGGAAAATAAACAAATACTCTTAAGCAAATGGAAGGTAAGTAATCAAGAGAACCAACCTTTTAAACCTAGATAACAATTGGAGGTTGCCAATTGTACAGCAAGTGGGCTCCTCAGAGAAATGCTCCAGACCCATCAGCTTGCACAAGCAGAACTGCTGGCAACTTGAGGTGGGAAGTCACAACGAAGCAACAGGTGGCAGTGGCCACCTTTTGAAGAGGCAAAAATACACCCAGAGGCCATGGAGGATTTCTACATTTGGGGTGCGAAGGCAAGGGGGGAATGGTACTGGGACATGGTGGGAGCTTGTGAAGTATCGACTTCAAGGGGCTGCTGCCGCCTTTGGGATGGAGTACAAGAAAAGCAGCTTGCCATCTTCATCACGAGTTGCCTGGATCATGGACCATGCAGCGGTTGCACCCTCTTTGCCAGAGGTCACGCGAATTGGCGCCATCGACAAATGTGGAGCCACAAGAGACACAAAAATATCCCGTCGGGTCACTGGGCAGCTGGTGCCACATGGGTGTGTGTGTGTGCATTGTCCGAGGGTAGCCCTTTCACCTTGGCTTCAAGGGAAACCAACTGGGCAAACCAACCATTTTGGGGGTCCCCCTATCTTGACACATACCCACATGCACCCAGAGACCCGTTTAGCCCGGTTTGGGTCGCGCACAAGAGCGGAACGAAGGCGCGCAAAGAGAGCTCAAATACTTGAAATGATAGAGGCGCGCCAGGGGCAGCCTGGCATGGCGGGGGGGGGGGGCATGTTGATCACCATGGCTGACCAAAACCGTGTGGAGAGGCTGTGCAAACCGTGTTCGGTCAAACAACTCTGCATGTTCATATGAGCCAGGGCCAAACCTCCTATGGTCATGGCTCCCTTAGGATTCGTTATCATGGTGATTAAGGATCCTTACTACCAGGTAGGTTCCCATACCTGTTACCCACGAGTAATGGAACCGGTCTGCTGACCAAAGCACCAAACCCAGTTGGCCGCTGCAGGTCAAAGTAGGGAATGAACTAATGGTTCACGTGATACCTTGCCAACCCAAATCTCCGGTAGTCATGGGAAAACATGGCAGGCTTCAAAGGGAACTGGGTGTGGCTCAAAATTAAACAGGGAGGGGCAAACCGCGGGTTTTGGTCCATGTTTCCACTTACTACCGGAATTTGAGCCACAGCCAACTTCCAAGACGAGGAAACACTTGCTGCTGCTCAGCAGGGAATGAGACACGGAATGACGCTTGTAAACCATCCCTTGTGGTTTCCTTTCAGAGGACCCCTGGGATCATTGCCACATTCCCTACTGCGCACCAGCAAAAGAAAGGACATGCTCGACGTGTCTGCGTTCTTCTTTTTGCCTCGCCGGATTCTGAGGCTGACGCCTTCGGTTGAAGACCCAGCTGGGGGGCCGGGCTCATACAAGTACCAAAGGGTTGTCATGGGAATGAAGGGCACCCTGTTTCTGATAGTTCACGTGACAAAAAAAAGACCCTCCAACGGGTCAATCCCAATCCATAATCCTTTTTGGATTTTGGAAACCACAACAAATGGGACCCTGTCACAACCCAAGGTAGGGATTAAGGATACTTGTTGCAATTTAGCAGCCTAGACGATCAGATGAAGAAGAAAAAGCCACCTTCCTTCTGGGTGGCCGACACTCCTGGACTCACAGATCTAGAGGTGACAAGCAGCGCCGGCTCCGCGCAAGCAGCGAAAGCAGCGCAACGTGGCTAGGCCTCGAATCTCGGAAGTTGTGGGAGTCAAGTTTCAAGAAAATACTACAGGCATTGGCCTGACAGGCATACCGTGCGAACTGCGATCTCGAAGCGTTGAAGCCTCGACTATGGCTTAAAACTCAAAACTGCTATAGCGGGGATACGGAGGAAGCGTGGATATGGGGGGATTCCCTTGGCGCCATTTCCCATATCAAACTTAGTCAAGGCGCATTTAGGGGGAATCCTCCCGCCCTGGTTCACCCTGCTTCCCTGCTAGTTGGTTTCCCTGAATAGATGGCAAAACAGCGCAGAAACTTTGAGCTGAACTTCGTTTGTGGCTCGGACGGAAGCACAAGTTTCTCTCGGCCTCCTCTCAAATGTGGAGGTCAGTTGTTTTGCGTACAGGGCAGGTCTTGCTTTCCTTTGGTTTCTCTTCAAAACCACAGACCAGGGGTGCTTCAAACCAGGTCGCGCGCAGATTGCACTCTGAACACCGACTTGGGTCCTTTGGGTCTCTCCGAAAGGACCTGATCGCAAAAACGAGGCCTCGATTCCCTATTCTGTGACAAACAGACTCACTGACTGACTGCCTGCCTGATTGACTGACCGGTGAGCCGACCCAATGATGCGATTTTTGGTGTGTTGGGGATCTTAACTCTCGGCTCAGATGCCCAATGGAGCTACATGGGAAAACAAGGGCACCGGCATCTGATTTTTTTTTTTTTTAATAGTTGAGTTTAAAGGGGAACCCTTCCCCCCAAAAACACGTTGGAAAAAGGGGGCGGAACTTCCATCTGGGCACCTGGGTCAGGCTGTCCCTTCCTGGGCTCCCTGGCAGGCTTGGGATACAGCACGGTGACCTCAGCACCCCACCACCCCCCCCATGGGGCCAGGGCCACGAGCAGAACGCCGCTTCAGCAGCTGAAGCTCAATCTTTCCTACCCTCAGATCCCCTGCCAAAAGTGACTAACTCTTAGCAGAGTTACATGGAAGTCCCCAAACACTAAAAACCTACGGGGATTGCTGGAAACCACCGGGTTGGGTTCACTGGAACCCCAAGCACAAGCTAAGGAACCGGAGGCCTAAGAGCCACCAAGTTAAGGTTGCCCGCGAAATGCAAAGCACTTCTTGGCACGAAAACAGAAAAACAAAAAACGTTAAAAAAAGACTTCACTTCGACCCCCCCTAAGTTCGCTTGGCTAAAGTAGACTGCGACGCCGGCGCAAAATGGCCAGCGTTCCCTATCAAAAGCAGCCCACCAGCACCTGACCTTACATCGTCAAACGTGCGCCGGAACCCAGCTGGTCAGTTTCCTTCCCAAAGCCTCCAAGAAACTAGGGTCCACATGTTGGATATGGTTTCGTATGTCTGCACAGAAATACTCGACAACAGTCAGACCCCTTGCAAGTCATCGTTTTTGCTTCTCAAGTCACGTTGATGGAAACCCAAAAAGGCGCAAGCGAAAAAGCCAAACTAAGTCTGGCCTTGGTTTGGTTTGGCCATGTTTGAAAAAAAGGCTCCGACACAGGCGCAGATCCGAGGCGTTCACACCGGCGAAGGTGGACATGCTCACCGAGGCCTGCATGTGAGAGGCTCGACGCTGGAGCACGAAACGTCTGAAATGGGCGTCGTGTTCGGAGTTGGTGGCTTTTGTGTTGCAGTTTTAAAGGGAAACAACAAGGAAAACCAGCATTGTGAGGGGGTCGTATTCAAGTGGATGCTACATTATTGTCCTTGCCACAAAATAGTATGGCCATTCCTGCCACAAAAATACCGTCTGCTTGGCCCCTCCGATGTTGCTTTAAGCTGTTCAGCATGATGGCTGCATGTCCCCCAATTCACCATTTACCCTTCATTCACCCCCAAGCAGCACTGCACAACGCCCAAGCAGCACTGCACAAACGGTTGATACCAAGTAGCTTGGGGCTTAGAGAGGGAAACACCTTGACAAACAAGTCGGTTGATGCATTTGCTCAAGCCCCCGGAGAAAAGAAAGCAAACAAACCATATTTTCATTAGTGGTAGATGTCCTTTGAAATCAACCAGGGAAAAAAACATAAATACTCTTAAGCAAATGGAAGTGATACTCGCAAGTTCCGCCATGCCGGTTTAGCGCCGGTGATATGACAGCTACGCATGTGGGCCTAGCCTCAGCTCTCTCGTGGCTCTGCGGACTCCAGCCCCGAAACCATTTGAGTCACTTGCTCACCTGGTATTAAAATGGGTCGCACTCCCGGAATGCTTCAAGAATTAAGGCGGAGGTCCGCAATTTCTGGCTGGGACTGCCCCTAACCTTCATCTACCCGGGTTTTGAGCAAGTGGCTCATTTGAGCAAAATGGTCGTCAGGTCATAGGTCAAGGAACTCGTCAATTCGGGGGAGCTTCCGCGCTGGCATCTCAGTGGCACATGTCTGAAGATTGATGCACCTTTGCAGCAGGGTCGAGGTAAAGGAATTTGCAAGGACCGGCCTCAGTCTGAAACCGCTTGAGCGCATCTTCGATCGCCTCCTGCGAAGGCAGCGAAGGCATGCGCAAAGTTCTCGCTTTCCGCGTGGCACAACTCAAAGGGGGTGAGTGGGGGGGTGCCTCTTAGTTTTGGAACAACTTCAAAAGGCTTACTCTCTTTAGCAATCTTGGATCCGAGTTTCTTCACTGGTGTGGCAAACATCTGAAGTGTTGTTTTTGAAAACTGGTCCTCGGCGTTTTGGCATCATTCGGCAAGCCGGTTCACTTCAAGGCGAAAAGATCACTCCAGTGGTGTGTTGTAAAAGCAAACAAAAAAGGAAACAAAATCAGGCTCCGGCGCGTAAAACATAAAACAAAAAAAGAAAACAAGAAACAAAAACAGGCTCCGGCGCGTAAAACAACAGCAAAAAAGAAGAGAACAAAAAAAACGGCCGGGCCGCGGCTTCGGCGCGGTTTCAGCCGGGGCTTCGGGTCTGCCGGTCGACTCGTTCGTTGCGCGCCTTCCCCGAGTTGTTGTGCCACTTCTCCGCCGCGCCGAAGCGGACGTAGCGGTCCGGCGGCTGGCCCTCGGCCGTGCGTCAGGCGGGCGGCGCAAAAACTGGGAGTTGGAGCCCCCGGTTGGTTGGCAGGGAAACCAAGAGGAAGAGGTCCAAAGGAGCCAGAAAAAGGGTTTTTCACCTCTCACCAAACTGTCCCCAACTCAAATTCATGTGTTTCAAAAATGGGTGAGCTCTGGTTCTTATCCGCAGGTCGGATCGGAAGTGATAACTTGCCCAGAATTCACCCCAGCCATGATGGTTCCCTCAAAACCATGGTCCAAGCCATCCGCCCAACGCCATGTTGCGCGATGCCAAGAGCGGCAAACCGGATCGGTAGATCGAACGAGAATTGCAGTGCAAGCCCTGGAGTCCCAGCAACAAACAGACCCTATTGAAAAGAAACATGTCGTCTCCAAAGGTTTACGCACCAAAACCAGGTCGGAAAGGTGCCCTGTTCACTAACAAGGAACCTGGCTGAGGGGTCCTGAAAAATGTTCCTTTAGAAGGGACTCTCCGGTGGGTTCCATGTTAGTGGACAGAAGGGTAAGACATTGGGAGGAAGGAAGCCAAACCGTTTGCCCTTTGCGAGGTTTGGTCATCTCTCAACGGCCAAAGGAGCAACCCTCGAGTACGGGGAACCCATTGAGAAACCGCTTGAAACTCTGAGAGGGGTGTCCCGGTCGAAAGGGGATCTGAGGGAACTCCCAAGTCTGCCAGGTTGATTCCGGAGATGAAATTGAATTGGACATTTCAATGGAAACCACTCCCAAGCTGTCCCCAATTCAAATCAACCTGGGCAAAATATGGCAACTCGCAAACTGAACATTTTCGGAATCTTGTAAAGAGAGTGGGCCGCTGTGGAGGCCTGCGTTTTCTTTTTTTTTTCTGTGTAAGTTGTGTTTTCCTCAAACAACAAAGTTGTTCTTTTTGGGGCAAAGCATTGCTACGTTCCATTGTCTTCTTGCTTCTCTCTTAACAAACTGAATTTGACTAAGAGATCTACTGATCAGAAATTGTGTTGATGACCTATGGAAGGTGCAAGTGGAGTAAGTTATCCTCTTACCACCTCCCGTACCATTAATTGTGCCACCAGTAAGCATAGGAGCTAGAGATCCTATCACTAATGATGCAGACATTAGTGTTGCCCACTTGCCAGGTGGTCTGCCTCACCTCCATCTACTGGCAATGTGACTTGTGATCTGTGTAGTTGATGAATGAATGGCAAGTGGGGAGAACCCCCTCAGGCCGAAATAAAAACTTCTCCCCCCAAGCTCAGTAGACGGTAAGTGCATTTCACAGGGAAGTGGGGCAAGGACTCTCACCACAACTTGCACAGGCCTTCATTCCACCAACCCTTCGTGAGCTTCATGCGTGCCAAATGCGAATGCCAGATGCTGGTTCCAGCAAACAAGGACCTGACCACCCCGCTGCATCCACGTTGCATGCCTGTAGCTCACAAGAGGTTTGTGGGCCTCTGCCAGTTGTGGTGATGACGCTCCTTCCCCCGCATCCTTGTGAAAGAAATGCACACACTTCTGATAGGCTACCAAGCTGCTACATGAGCTTGGGGATTGAGCCTTTCCATTGGCCATGGATTGCTGGCAGATCATGTGGGGAGGGTGCTCTGCCCCCTTGATATGCTGAATGGGGGAGAAGATCACTAATCATATTGCCAGTAGATCCGGAAATCTGAGTAGGTGGACCACCTGCAGGCGGGCAAGGTTAATTTCTGCACCATTGGAGATAGGATCTCCAGATCCTATGATTGATGGTGGCATGCAATAGATGGCACGGGAGGAGGTAAGAATGATTTGCGTGTAGTATTCTCCTGGCTTGCCTTGTGCATCACACCCTCTATGGTAATTCAACTAGGTGGAATAGGATGGAATATGTTTGTGCGCGTGGCTTTGGCATATAGCTACAGTTGCCATAGGTTAGGCCCAATCTGCAGCAGTGTCATCAGGCTGCTAGCTTGCTATTGGTTGACATAGCCAGCTTAGCTAGAAATGGATACCTCGATTCCATGAGGTCTGTGTTTTTCTTGCAAAAAACAAGTGTTTTCATGTATCGCAATGTAGCTCAAAGCAGTTCTGTGTTCCATTGTTTCTGAACAGAAGCTTTTGGGCTGACCATAGGAGGCCTACTGATCAGAAATTGTGTTGATGACCTAGGGAAGGTGCAAGTAGAATACACTGCGAGCGCTGTATAAGAAATCGGTTGGTCGAGGCCAAGGGGGGCTGAATTTATTAGCGCCCATTTCATATTTAAAAGGGCTGGTTTTCACCCCTCTGGAGCCAGGGGGGCTGGATTTCTTAGCAAATTTCTTAACCTCGTCTTCATTTCGGGGAATTCCTGAATTTCTTGGCAAAAGAGTCCTTCATCACCCAAAAAGGCCTCTACGAAATTGCACCCCTGAATTTTCTTATCCACTGATTTCTTCTACAGTGCTTGCACGATATGTTTTTCTAGAACTAGCCCCTGTGCAACCAAGCCCCTTCTTGGCACAAGTGTCTGTTCATTAAAGGTGAGGCAAAGCAGCAATCGAGGTTCGTGCCAGTTGCACAGCTTCTTGAAGCTAAAACTGCCCACTTCTAATCCTGCATGAATTGCACAAGAGGCTGCTGTTCATGCAAATAGCAAACACTAGCTAAGTGTAAAAGCTACAAGTAAGGTCCGGCAGAGCCGGGGGGCGGAAGTTTCAAAGCAGTGAACAACTATAGTTTGGAGAACTGTCCTTGGCCCCTTGCTTCTCTCTCTCTCTGTCTTTTTCTCTCTTTCTCTCTTTCTCTCTTTCTCTTTCTCTTTCTCTTTCTGTTTCTCTGTCTCTTTCTCTCTCTTTCTATCTATCTCTCTAGCTATCTCTATATCTGTTTATTGATCTATCTATCTACCCATCTTTCTCTGCACTTAAAAGTTGCGATGTTCAATCCCCGAAAGTTGACTTCGCGTACTACTTTCGTACTTAAAAGTTGCGATTTTCGAGCCCCAGCTGCGAAACTGGACTTCACGTACTACTTTCGTAGTTAAAAGTTGCGATTTTCGAGCCCCAGCTACGAAAGTGGACTTCGCGTACTACTTTCGTACTAAAAAGTCGCGATTTTCGAGCCCCAGCTGCGAAAGTGGACTTTGCGTACTACTTTCGTACTTAAAAGTTGCGATTTTCAAGCCCCGGCTGCGAAAGTGGACTTTGCGCACTACTTTCGTACTTAAAAGTTGCGATTTTCAAGCCCCGGCTGCGAAAGTGGACTTTGCGCACTACTTTCGTACTTAAAAGTTGCGATTTTCAAGCCCCAGCTGCGAAAGTTGACTTCGCGTACTACTTTCGTACTTAAAAGTTGCGATTTTCGAGCCCCGGCTGCGAAAGTTGACCTTGCAAAAATGCTGCGCCTGCCACCAAATCTGTGCTTGACCTTGCTAAAGTGCTGCGCCTGCCACAAAATCTGTACTTGACCTTGCGAAAGTGCTGCGCGTGCCACGAATTTTGCACTTGACCTTGCGAAAGTGCTGCACCTGCCACAAATTCTGTACTTGACCTTGCGAAAGTGATGCGCCTGCCACGAATTTTGTACTTGACCTTGCGAAAGTGCTGCGCCTGCCACGAATTTGGCACTTGACCTTGCGAAAGTGCTGCGCCTGCCACGAAATCGATACTTGACCTTGCGAAAGTGCTGCGCCTGCCACGAAATCTATACTTGACCTTGCGAAAGTGCTGCGCCTGCCACGCAATCTATTTCTCTAGCTATCTCTATATCTGTTTATTGATCTATCTATCAGTCCATCTTTCTCTGCACTTAAAAGTTGCGATGTTCAATCCCCGAAAGTTGACTTCGCGTACTACTTTCGTACTTAAAAGTTACGATTTTCAAGCCCCGGCTGCGAAAGTGGACTTTGCGCACTACTTTCGTACTTAAAAGTTGCGATTTTCAAGCCCCAGCTGCGAAAGTTGACTTCGCGTACTACTTTCGTACTTAAAAGTTGCGATTTTCGAGCCCCGGCTGCGAAAGTTGACCTTGCAAAAATGCTGCGCCTGCCACCAAATCTGTGCTTGACCTTGCTAAAGTGCTGCGCCTGCCACAAAATCTGTACTTGACCTTGCGAAAGTGCTGCGCGTGCCACGAATTTTGCACTTGACCTTGCGAAAGTGCTGCACCTGCCACAAATTCTGTACTTGACCTTGCGAAAGTGATGCGCCTGCCACGAATTTTGTACTTGACCTTGCGAAAGTGCTGCGCCTGCCACGAATTTGGCACTTGACCTTGCGAAAGTGCTGCGCCTGCCACGAAATCGATACTTGACCTTGCGAAAGTGCTGCGCCTGCCACGAAATCTATACTTGACCTTGCGAAAGTGCTGCGCCTGCCACGAAATCTATACTTGACCTTGCGAAAGTGCTGCGCCTGCCACGAAATCTATACTTGACCTTGCGAAAGTGCTGCGCCTGCCACGCAATTCAAACCTTGCGAAACCTTCGCGCGGCCGTGCCAATGGGCCCGTCTCCGAACCGTTCCGAACCCGTTCCGAACCCGTTCCGAGACCGCCTCCGTACAGGCGTCGCAGCCGAGGTGGTTTGCGCACAGTCCGGAAGCCCAATTCACGCACAGCGCCAACGTTTTCTGCATCTTGCCATCCCCCAGCTCGCAGAGAGTGGACGCAGCACCTTGCGAAAGTGCTGCGCCTGCCACGAAATCGATACTTGACCTTGCGAAAGTGCTGCGCCTGCCACGAAATCTATACTTGACCTTGCGAAAGTGCTGCGCCTGCCACGCAATTCAAACCTTGCGAAACCTTCGCGCGGCCGTGCCAATGGGCCCGTCTCCGAACCCGTTCCGAGACCGTTCCGACCGTTCGAGACCGTTCCGAGACCGTTCCGAGACCGCCTCCGTACAGGCGTCGCAGCCGAGGTGGTTTGCGCACAGTCCGGAAGCCCAATTCACGCACAGCGCCAACGTTTTCTGCATCTTGCCATCCCCCAGCTCGCAGAGAGTGCTTGCGAAAGTGCTGCGCCTGCCACGAAATCTATACTTGACCTTGCGAAAGTGCTGCGCCTGCCACGAAATCTATACTTGACCTTGCGAAAGTGCTGCGCCTGCCACGCAATTCAAACCTTGCGAAACCTTCGCGCGGCCGTGCCAATGGGCCCGTCTCCGAACCCGTTCCGAACCCGTTCCGAACCGTTCCGAGACCGTTCCGAGACCGCCTCCGTACAGGCGTCGCAGCCGAGGTGGTTTGCGCACAGTCCGGAAGCCCAATTCACGCACAGCGCCAACGTTTTCTGCATCTTGCCATCCCCCAGCTCGCAGAGAGTGCTTGCGAAAGTGCTGCGCCTGCCACGAAATCTATACTTGAGAAAGCTATCTACGTGTTAAGCTGGCTATATGTCAAAGCTATCTATCTGTCATGCAAGCCTATTGTAAAGCTATCTATCTGTCAAGCTAGCTATATGTCAAAGCTATCTATCTGTCATGCAAGCCTATTGGAAAGCTATCTATCTGTCAAGCTAGCTATATGTCAAAGCTGTCTATCTGTCATGCAAGCCTATTGGAAAGCTATCTATCTGTCAAGCTAGCTATATGTCAAAGCTATCTATCTGTCATGCAAGCCTATTGGAAAGCTATCTATCTGTCAAGCTAGCTATATGTCAAAGCTATCTATTTGTCATGCAAGCCTATTGGAAAGCTATCTATCTGTCAAGCTAGCTATATGTCAAAGCTATCTATCTGTCATGCAAGCCTATTGGAAAGCTATCTATCTGTCAAGCTAGCTATATGTCAAAGCTATCTATCTGTCATGCAAGCCTATTGGAAAGCTATCTATCTGTCAAGCTAGCTATATGTCAAAGCTATCTATTTGTCATGCTAGCTACCTGTCATAGCTATATGTCAAAGCAGCTAGCTCATTTAGTTCCAGTACTACGGAAGTTTCTTGTTAAACTTCCTTTGACTATGATGCATAACTCAATTCATAAATATAGTGACCCATTGAGTTCAAATCTAAGCAACTGAATCGCATGCGCTTTTAAAGTAAACAAGGCATCCTGGAACTTTGCAAATTGGGGCTAGGGACTGCTAGGGGAAACACAAACGAAAGGCGATCCAAATCCTGGCCTACAAATTGGGGCCCCAGTGATCCTGGGCTGAGTATGGGCTGTTCTGGGGGGGGGGGGGGGAAAACGGAGAAATAAAAGAGAAAAACAACGAATTGATCAAGTTGTTTCTTTGTTTTCGCCCCCCCCCCCCTGGCCTTCTGATGCTACACATGAGGAATGCAAAACGTGCCTTGGGTTCGACAAACCACCTCACTGCACGTCATGATTGTTTCTTCTTGTTTCTTGAGTCTATGCTGACAAATTCAGGGAGGACACTTGTGAAGGCCACAGACTTCTGCTCGTGAAGGCGCAAAACTTCAAAAACAACACAATCCTGAAAAACGCAGGCCTCCACAACGCCCCCTTCTGCTTGTAAAGAACCTTCAAAATGGGTGAGCTCTGTTTTATCCCCACGTCAGCTCGTAAGTAACAACTTGCCCAGAATCGATACCGGTGCCGGTGCCCCAAACACTACGTGTTCCCAGTTGAACTACCAGCTTTGCCAGTGGCTCACATACATACCTTATGTGAACAACCTCCTTTGGGTGCCCTTCTGAAGGTGCACACATGCAAGCCAGCAAAGGGTCTCAATTGTCCAGCCATGTGAATTTGAATGGGTCCCAGAGCCTTGTGTCATCAAAATTCGCTGGGTCCCGATTCACGTCCACCAAGAAATTCCCAACCACTTTGGAGGTCATCCCAGCTCTCAAAATGCAAAGGGCTAGTTCAGAACCTCACTTCCTGAGTGGAAGGGCCCCAAAAAGTCCAAGCTTTGTGTTTACTACTAATGTCAACCCAAAATCAACCCCAGTTTATTAATAGGGTGGGTGCTCCTCTTTAAAAGTGGTCTGATTCCCCACTAAACCCAGGGACACCCGCCTTATAACACCGGGGTTGATTCATATGGGGTCAGCATTTAAATGGTCATAGAGTCATAACCAACAAGGGTAGAGTCCAGCAAGTCAGGAAGTGAGGTGTTCACCTCTCAAAAGTCCAGGGGAGATCTGATCGCTGGGCCTTGTAGGGAGTGGTGTCCACCACGACCACTGCCTTGGCTGTCAGCAGGCCCTGCGCAGCGAGTCCCCCGACGCCATGGGGGAAATGGCATCGGAAAGTGGCGCTCAGCTCAAGCACTCGGGGCCGAGAAAGAAGAGAGAACAAGACAGGAAGAACGGAAAGAAGGAAAGAACAGCAGGAAGGGAAAAACAAGAAGCGAATGGAATAAGGAACGAAAGCGAGAAAGATGGAAATAAGGAAATAAGGAAATAAGGAAATAAGGAAATAAGGAAATAAGGAAATAAGGAAATAAGGAAATAAGGAAGGAAAGGAAGGAAAGGAAGGAAAGAAAGGACAAACAAAGACGATGAAACGCATCAACAAGGGAAAGCAACAGAAAACAAAGAAAAGGATCAGTATAGTTCTTAAATTGTTGAAACCTCCGCCCACCGGCTTCGCCGGTTCTACTGGAAAAAAGCCCCACAAGTCACAAACCCTGTTTTCGCTAACCCCGCAAAAGGACCCGCCGGACTCGTTCCTTTTAGGAAGACCTTTCTCTTTCGTTCCTTTTACATCTCGGCAAGCTGAATCGATGTCGGAGCGGCCCGCCTGTTTCAGGCGGCAGTAGTAGTCCCAAATCCCGTCCTAGGATGGCTGAACAGGTCCCACATGGAACCCGCATGGAAGGAGCAAGCGCTGCCTGCATCATGGAATCATCCGAAGCTGTGACATGGGAATCCCGGCTTTTGTGGTCTTCCTTATTCACATTCAGTATTCAGCTCTGAAAGCGTGATCAGTCTGGGCTGCCCGTTTTCAGATCCCCCGCTAAAAGTGACTAACTTTTAGTGGGTTAAATGGAAACTACCACTAAACACTAAAAAGCTAAAAGGCTAAGGAACCGGATGGCTGGGAGCCACCAAGCAGTGGAATGTCTTCAAGAACCCCCGCCCCCCCTTTTACCGGCCAACGTGCACAATCCGCTCCTTATCCGCATCAAGGACAACCAAGTCGAAGGGCCCATCCTGCGCACAGCATATGCACCCCAGACTCTTCAAGTCGTGCCTATGAGCTGCACCCGAAACTCATCGACTTGTGGTTCTACCAAAATGGCTTAGGCCGATGTCAACATAGAGGTGGACTCCAAGTAGAGCGGCATCTTTCCGGTTGCCCTTTAAACCAACCTGAAAAAACGTCGAGACCCTGCAGGGCCCCCGACTTAAACCAAACCCCGCGGCCGCCTTCCATCCCTCCGCCCCCGCATTGTTCGGGTCCTGTGCGGCGCTGGCCTTTAAATAGTCCATGGCCTTGGCTCGTGTTGGAGCACCTCCTTTGAAAGGGAAACCAATAGGAGAACCACCCATTTTGGGGGTCCCCTGACCCCAAGGGAGGCATATATCATGAACCTAAGAGGGTGTATGAATCCCTGGGTATGCCCAAGCCCTTGATAAAGGCCATACTGATAGCGGATCAACTCGCCACTTTGAAGGTTTCCAACGGGCACTTGGCGCTTGTACAGGGTAGGAATTGCCTTACATGAGCATAAACCGATAACACAGCGGAAAACCGATACCCAAGGAATGCCAAATCGATCACGTGTCATATTGAACAATGGTCCAGTGTGTCCGGAAGGGCGCCATTGTCGGTTGGTCTTTCTCGAGGCCCGACAGCGAATTCCTGAATTTTAAGGGGATACTATTCAACTTGCTTCCTGCAACCCTGAATTGGCCTTGGATTGTCAGGAACAAGTCTCCCATCCTGTACATAATATTTGGGTTTGTCTCAAGAATGAGGTACCAAAACAAGGTATGGTCCTTTCATCCCCTTTAAACCAACACCCTCAGAAAAAAGACAGCCAATTTTCAACACATTGGTTCAAAAACTGCCTTTTGAGGTCTGGTATGGCCTGCCCAAGGATCTAGAGAAAGGCCATGCGGGACAGAAAACAAGCTGCTCAAGTGCCAATGTGCCTAGGAGAGAGGTTAGAATAAGGGTACCAACTTTTTTCCGTAGTCTATTTTAGTAGGGGAACCGAATCTCCCAACCAAAAAAGTTGGTACAAAAAGGGGAGAGAAAGGGCGACTAGCTGGGGGACCTAGGTGCTGTTCCCCAAAATCGCTTTGCGGTCGCCTCTAGGCCACCCTCTTCAAATGCTGTCCAAAACTCCCCGTGCTTGTTGGATTTTGTGGGGATAGTACTCATTGGGAATCCGTACGCGCTTGGCTGCATACCACCAACAGATTCCAACAGAACACGCATACCTGGAGCCAATTGAGTCTAAAGATTGGAGACTCCTAAAGATGCACATGGTTGGTTTCATTTTGGTTTCCTTCTAAAACAGGATCCCCTATTTTTGGAAACTGCCATTTGGCACCCATGAGCGCTGCATAAATGCCTTCCGGAACCAAGGCATAGGCAGGCCCAATGAACGAGCGGATCTTTTGCCTCCGGCACAACGCACCCCCTAACTCGGCCAAAGGCATTTCCGGTTCGATACTCGAAGACTGAACATTCCAAACCGGTGAAAAATTGTCAGGCACCAAAACTCGAGCTTGGTTTGACTTCCTGTATCAACCCTGGGGTTCAAACCATTAGTACAATGGGGGGTCATATAACCACCATAGTTTCCTTAGGTTTGTCATCATCCAAATTGGGTCAACCTTTCTTTTAGTGGGGGCAAGGAACCCTAGGGTCAAGTTTTCTTATGTTGGTACGACTCCATCTTTGCGAGCCACGGACAATATGCGATCCCCCCAAAAGGTGTGGATAAGCGGATGTGCGCCGTGGGATTTTGCGTGAATTGGGGGTGGGCTCCATGCCCTCCCTCCAAACCAATACCCCGACGGCTTTTTTGTCACTTCAATCATATTATGTTTGCAAGGAACCCAGCAAAACAACGCTGGCTCGAAAGGCTCGCCTTTTGACTGGTGAAGCAAAAGAAAAACACGTGACTCCTTGGCTTCCCCAAGAGGCGTCACAAATGGAAGTGCGCTTGTTCGGGCAGGTTTGTAGGCAAGCGGACGAGCGGTCCTAGCCAGCTCTGATAGTCGCTGTTTGGACCTCAAAAAGGCCAGTTTTGATGTCGACCTTTTCAATGGAGGTCCTGACATGAAGGGTTCAATGATGTTTGGGGTTGCACATCTCCTAAGGGGTTTTGGCGGAGTGTTCCAATTTCGACACAAACCGTGCACTGTGACTGAAGAGCTAAAACTGGGTGTTAAACCCCTGCCTCATGCTTTGCCCTCACTGCAAAAGAAGAGCTCCCGGCGCTTCCAACATGATAGCTGCCATTGGCCCAAAATGGAAACCCTTTCCGTCAAAGGGATTCCATCCGAGCAACCCCCTCATGCCGGTCAAAAACTGAGGTGCGGTGCAACTTGACAGCGACCAGTTTCGCACCGATGGGACATCGCCAAGGACAACAATACGCCAAATTCACTTGCAGCACTGGCACGCTCCAAAAGGTGCCTATGGGTGTCAAAAACTCTCCCTGAAACCAGGGGCCTCAGGCCCCTAATTGCATGATTTCACAAACCCAATTGCATTTTGGAGCAGCCCCGAAGGCAATGTCACCTAAATAACAAATAGGGGGTCTGGAGAAAGAGAAAAGCAACACCCCCTCCATCCGCTCCTCAAATTCAGGTTGGGAGCGGGCTGTCATGGGCAAATCCTTCGCCGGCAAAAGGCGGCACCTTGTGGTCTGTGGGTTGGCAACCATACTTGGTAGGGAACCGATGGGCAAAGCTGCTGCCTCGCTTCTCCAGTTGCCAACAAGTTGTTCAAGTCTTTCTCTTTGCCACTAGAAAGAAAAAAACACCGCCCAACAAGTTGTTCAAGTCCATGCACTCAGGGCGTGTTGGTTCAACTGAACACCCGGCCAAAACTCAAACCCTCGGAACCGGCCCGAGCCAAGGCCAAGCCGAAGCGACCCAACGACCCACCCTTGGGTCCCGGACCCGTGAGAGCTACGAGCCCAGAACCTGGGCCAACGCACGTGGCGTGGCTGAAGGCGATCCCCTGCTAAGGGGGGCGTGTTCCCCCTGGATGGACCCAGGAGAAGCAACTCCTGAACTTTCCTGGTGTGACACTAGCTGTCCAAGCTGATGTGAATGCTGTCCTCCCTCCCCACACCACAATCCCAGTGAGCCCTCACTAAGCGCACAATGAACCTCAATTTCCCCCTAACCCGCAGCTAACCAGACTTTAACCCTGCTTGTCCCACAAATTAAACCCTAGTTGTCCCACAATGTACCCTTTCATCCCTTGTAGCCATTGTCCACTTAGGCCGCTCAGTGGGAGACTCGGGTTCAACGCACTTGCTCCGTAAGTGGTTATACGCAAAAAGAAGTGACCAACCCCCTTCCCGAAAGAACAAACCGTTGGCAGGCGGGTGGCTGCTGAACAAACACTCCTGTGCTCGCCCTCGAAATTACACACACACTACAAAAGTTGGCTGGACCAAGAGGTAACAAGGAGAAAGCAACAAAAACAAAAAGAAAAGAAGAACAAAAACCGCTCGAGTCTGGGAGGGCCAAGGAAATGAACAAACTGGGCACCGAGCTGGGCGAAATGGATGTCGATCAGTCGGCGGTGAAGAGATGGTAGGGGGATATAACTCGGTTGCGAAATCTGCGAAGCCCTGCTAAAAGTGAATAACTTTTAGTGGTTTAGTGGAAAACCCATTAGTTGGCAAAAAGTTAAAGTCCTAACAGCCGTTGGCAAAATGCAGCAAAGAGAATATATGGCTGTGGGTCAACAATAGGTACCCAAAATGGCTTGCTCTGGTGAATGGAAACATGGACCAAACTTGTTGGTTACCTGGTGGTCTAAATTGCAACATCCATATGTTTCTCCCAAAAGGCTTGTTCATAGCCCTCTCCCCATGGTTGGTCACCAAAGGCTCGAAGGAGTGTGAACAGGTACGGTGGATGCCCTAAATCTTGCAGGTAGGGAACAAGCTGGACACCTTGTAAATCCAGCTTGCAATCCTGTGGGTGGACGAAATCCTGCACCACCTAAGCGTAATGGTGATTCCCCTTACAAATGCCATTCAAACGGTCTGGCTTCAACCATGTGTTCAAGCTGGTGCGGGAGGAAAATTTCGTCCATCCACAATCATTTTGCGAACGGGGCATGTACCGTAGACCGCTTCCATCCAAATTGCCCCCTGCGCAGCTGCGCGCCACTCGCTCGCTACTCGGAGCCCGCGCTGCTTCGCGAAGTCGGCCAGGAAGGGGTCGATCTCCAGGGTGGTGATGGCCCCATCCGCCGGCAGCACCTCTCGCGGAGCGGGGGGCTCGTGGGTACCGTGGGGTGGCGAAAAATCCGCCCAGCTCTAGGCGTAAGCATGGGCTCCCGATGGGCGGCTCGTCCTCGTTGCTTGAGTTGAACATGATTCTAGGGGAACCTTCCATGTCCATTCTTGACCCTGGCATCCGGATCTTTCTCAAAAACCACCCCAAACGCTGGAGAAACAGCGATCGGTTTTTGAAAATAACGATGGTTGGACAGAATGGGGAATCAACACCTAGAGCCTCTTGCACCACGAAATGAAACCATGGGAATGACACCCCTCGGTTTGGGGAAACTGCCGCAATCGAATCATTCCAGGGTTTTTTGGGTGGCGCGAAATGGATGGCGCCCATCCGCAGAATGGATGGCGATGTTGTTGTGGAGTATCCAAAAATGGGGTGGGGGATGGTTGAGGACACCCACAGGTCGTGGCTTCTCTGGTTCAACTCCTATCTTGACTCATTTGCCCCATGGAAACTGGAGCTACAAATCAAGATGGCCCCACAAAAGGAGGCCAACCTCAGGGAGATGCCGTTCCTCGTGAATGGTTCCGCGTTCGGGGGGAATCTGAATAGGTTTCGAGGGTTCCGCGTTCGGGGGGAATCTGCAAATCTGCAAATCTCCGTGCCCTGAGCCCCACATTGACAGTCAAGTCCGAACATGTTGACTGCGCACATGGTCAAAACACACCGTCGATAGTTTTATAGGGGTTCGGGACGGGACATGGGGCAAGCACAATCTTTTTCGAGATATACGGGACTCACTCATGTTTGCCAAGGGCTGTGGGCTTCCTGACGTGAAGAACATTACCCCGTGTTCGTCGAACATTACCCCGTGTTCATGGCTAAAGTTGGACATCTCCAAATGGTTGCCTGAAGATTCCTCTCAAGTGGTCAAAGACACCACCAAACAGCGTTTGCTGTTGACCCCCTGCACAAAAGGTTTAACTTTCGGTGGGATTAATTCGGAACCTGGATTTTCCAAAAAAAGATAAGGGTGTTGGCCCCCTTTTTTGTGTTGGGTTCTCCAAAAACTTGGGTTGCCCTTTTTCTGCCTTTCGATTCCACCCCTTTCAGTGGCCGCTGTTTTTTTGGCTTCGGCCACTGGAAAGCACCTCTGCCATGGCCAAAGTCGCCACCCCACCTGGGTCAAAACTCGGCCGTCTCGTGGAGTGCTAAACCCTTCAAAGAAAGCAGCTGGAAACTCAGGAGGTTCACCAACCATACCAGCGACCCAAAAATCAGGAAGTTCACCAAATTCCTGACCCAAACTAGGAAGTTAACCAAGATTAAACCACCAGAAGGATATGGACCACAGAGCTTTTTGCCCATGCCTCCATTTGCCAGGGCAAGCCATGTTGGGTGCCAATGGTTGACCCACAGCCATTGACCCAGGACGTGGTTTTGATGAACTTCTGGAGCTTCTTCGGAGAAACATGTCCAAAGTTTGCCCATTTCAAGCACATGAGGTTCCGCTGATAGCGCCGATGACCCAGATCACTCCAAGAACTGCGACCGCCCTGCACACACGCCTCCAGCCTTGGTAAAATTAGTCTTCCGCAAGGTGTGTTTGGACCCCTCAAGAGGGTGTGATAAAACCAAAACTGACAAATAAGCCCATCCAAACTCCACTGTAAGGAGTCAACAAGGTTGCCAGTGGCCACACTTTGGTTTGTTGTCGAGGCTTCCACTCATGTCTTCCTTCCTTGCAGCTCGCAGAGTGGTAGCAGAATCCGTTTCGTCTTTCCACTATCCAAACCTGAGTCATTCGCTAGAAAGGTTCCTTGACAGACTTGCCAGAGCATGACACGCCCGGTGCCCTAGTAGCAAACCCCCAAGATCCCCCGCAAAAAAACAAGAGGAACAACAGAGAAAAAGAAGACACAAGTTGTTGCGTGCAACAAAAGAGCAACTCAACTAACCCTGGCCCAACAAGTGGTGTTTAGCCCACCCAAAAGGACCGCTAAGACCCAATGGCCATGAGACAAACAGGGCATCTTTTGTTGGTGCTCGACTGTAAAGCACAAGAACACTCAGCGCATTGGGGAAAAAGGGTGAATGCAAACCCGCTTTTGATCTGGCTAAGAGGGCGGGCCAGAAGAAGGACAGAAATGGTCATAAGAGGGTTCACCTTCACGCGCTACCTGGCCATGTGAAGAAACCAAGCAACAGAGAAGCCAACATCAGCCTTGCAAAGAGTGAAACATATTGATGCATATGCTAATATACATATTCGGTTTTGGGATCCTATGGAGCGGCCTTAGCGTCAAGTCTTTCCTAGCCTTTGTTCCAGTCCAAAACGGAGGTTGCCGCGCGTCGTCAAAAAATAGCCTTTGTCAAAACAAAAAACCGGGGTTGTCACACCGTCTATTTCCAAATAGGCTTTGGAAGCATAGGGAAACGAGGTATCGAGCCTCAAGACCCAAAATTTCCAGAGAGCCCGTCGCGGTCGGACATCAAACCCACCCGTCGGCTCCGAGTCGA
Organism: Effrenium voratum; assembly: GCA_963377175.1. Taxonomy (NCBI): domain Eukaryota; class Dinophyceae; order Suessiales; family Symbiodiniaceae; genus Effrenium; species Effrenium voratum. Next base: position 590,496 of record CAUJNA010003221.1, read on the forward strand.
AGGCAGCACTGGCCGATTTCCAGCACCTTCCTGGCGCTGTGTCTCACTGGAGTTGGATGTGGGTGTGGACTTTTGTCTAGGTCCTCCAGTAGAGAGGTTAGAAGAAGGGCCCCCTTTTTCTGTAGTCGATTATAGTAGGGGACCCCTCCCCCCCCCAAAAAAGAAGGTAAAAGGGCACTACTGGGGGCCGAGTTGTTGGGCGGGGGTGTATTGACACATATTCTGGGATTCCAAAACTCTGGATATGCGGGCTGACTCCGAAAGGCATCAAACAAGTCGGGTCTGGACAATGCCATAGGGATTGACCAAAAGTCTAAACTTTTCCCAGACCCATTTGTCAGTAGGCAACCAAGGATGCTGCTAGAACAGTCAGTCTTCCCAAAGACATTACTCAGGAAGTTGTTGCTCTCGGGTTGCTCCCCTTCAAATTGGGTTGATAGAAGTTTAAATGCTGAGGGCAAAAGCAGCTTGCGCCAAAGGCAATCCCCTCAAATTGACATGGCCAAAACTCCCTTACAAAATGATGATGGGTCTCGGCTTGACCTTTTACCACAACCCTTCAATAAGGCCCTACAATAGGCTATTAACATGGTTTCCTAGAACATGACGTTCCCGACGTAACCTGGAGACCCATGTGTCAACAACACAGTGTTCATCGAAACCTCAAGACCATCCATTGTGTAAGAGGGCACATTTTTACGGGTACCTTTTCATCCTGATTCAAAGGGACACCAAAGAGGAAACAACCATATGTTGGGCCTCCCCCCTTGACACATGTTCGTGTAAAGGGGGATCCAGAATCACGGCCCCATCACCAAAGCTGGAGGCAGTATTGCTGCTCCGTGCCAGTCATTGAACCGGGTTCTGGCAGGATACGTCCGATTGCTCGCACCAATGCATCCAGTAAGAGGCCCATGTTGGTGACATGTACAAAACTGAGGCGTCACTGAATGTGTAAATGTATACACAAGGATTCATGCTACCAGTCAAGCCGGCGGAGCCGTATAGATTTACAGCACGCTTCTTTTCCGCTTCGCTCTCCCTCCCTTTCTCGCTCTCTCTCTCTATTTCTATTCCTGCCTCTCTTTCTCTTTGTCTTCCTCTTTCTCTGTCTCTGTCTGCTTCTCTTTCTCTTTCTCATTCTCTCTCCGCCCCTTCCCAGTCCTTTTTATCCATCTCGGTTTTTCTCTCTGCCTCTTCTTTCTCATTGTCTCTCCCCTTCTCCTTCTCCTTGTCTATATTTGCAATGTGTCCTCTTTCTTATCTGCAACTGTGTCCTTCCCGTTCTTTTGGTCCTTCTCTTTCTCCTTCTGTATCTCTTTCTTGTTCTCTCTCTCTCTCTGCCTGTTCTCTTCCTCCTCTGTTTCTGTTTCCTTCTCTTTCTCTGCCACCTTTTTGTTGATGCCTCTTCCTTCTGATACTGGTTTCTCTCTTTTCTGTCTCTCTCGCTCTCTCGCTCTCCCTCTCGCTCTCGCTCTCTCTCTCTCTCTCTCTCTCGCTCTCTCGGGCTCCCTAGCTCTCTTTTTCTTTCTTTCTTTCTTTCTTTCTTTCTTTCTTTCTTTCTTTCTTTCTGTCTCTTCTTTTCTCTTCTCTCTCTCTCTCTCTCTCTCCCTCCTTCTGTCTCTCTGTCTCTGTCGCTTCCTTTCTCGCCCACGAATGTGTAAAACACGGAAAACACAAGTTGTTTAGGCAACCCGTCGGAAGTCTGCAGAAAGTTCACTCTTTGACGCTTGCGCAAGCTGAAACTACGTAGGTCGACACCCCGAAAGTCCGCAGACGGCTGCGTGAGCGAAGTGAAAATCAAAAAAAAACACCTGTTTTGACTTCTGGATTCTACTCTCCAGTTCTCGCCATTTCCCGGCTTTTCGTAGCTTTCTTCATGCGCCATGCGTCTAGTCTTACACATCGCACTTTCACGTGCACGCAGCTTGGTCCTGGTGCTACGGAAGTTCCGAGCACCCTGCGTCACGGACCCCGGAAAGGCCCAGAGTTCACAGGGGCCACCTTTCGACAGGCACTGTGGTAACGTGATGGCAGCCCGACAATCTGGAACTATGTCATTGACTTGTTGGTAAGGTTCTTTTTGGCCTTGCTCTCAGAAACATGCCAGAAAAGGAACCAGCCTCTGCAAAGGGATGTGGAAAGTCACCAAAATTCTGTGATGCCAAAGTACGTCCCGATTCCCATTTTATCACTTCACAAGGCATCCCTTGGTATCAGCCAAGTAGCATACCCTCATTCCCATTTTATCACTTTGAACGGCATCCTTCTCACAAAACATGGCCGCAAACAGTCAGAGTTCTCCACATGGAATCCCTATGGCGTGTACAAGGGGGGTGGGTTTAGAGTTCAACAGGGTTCCTGAGGGAGCCTTAGGCGGGGAAGCCCCTTGGTCAGTCAGGGAGTCCATAACACAAGATGACCCAGGTTCGGGGGCCCCCTGTCCAAGCCTCGCGCCGGAGACGGCGACCAGCGTTTGCAGAAGGCCTCAGGAACGAAGCTGTCTGCTGACCAAGCGAAGCAGGGCAAACCAACTCCGCACATGGAAAAATCAGAGCAAAACAAGGGTGTTGTGTGTGTCTGTGTGCAACTGGGGGAAGACCCCCCAAGAAAGTGGCTTACAACTTGTGGTGTGCCTTGAAAAGGGTTCCCTCAAACAACACACGTCCATATGACCTTTACATAGAGCCAAAGGCTTGCGGCTCCCGTTCCTGACTTGAGAGAGAGGGCAGACCGACAGCTAAGACCTGATTGCTTTGGGAAGGTCCTCCTCACGGCCACTTTGTTAACCTTGCCATCCCTGCCCCCGTAGCAAACTTCGGGCAAAAAACATTCAAGGCCGTCATTCAGGAAAACTCCACGCAGTCCCCGAAAAAGCCATTGAATTGACCATGGAAATCTGGGGTGGTTCGACCCTCATACACCCTCAAAAAAAATATATTAACACAAAACGGGTTTGGTCACTGGGCATCTGCACAACGGGAGTTGTCTGTCTGGGAGGGCAAAAGTTACAAACTTTGATTCCCGAGCTTCTCTTACGCGGGTAAGGTTCTTAACATTTACAAGGCAATGTTCAGGTGTATGTAAGGATCCCTGTGCTGCTGTAATAGGTAACCAGCAATTCTCCCATAGCTCCCAGATTCAAGAGTGTGCCGGTGAGTTGTCTCAAGGTGTCTACGCAATTCTGCTTCTAGCTTTCACTGCTCCCAGATTCAAGAGGGATGACAGATGAGTTGGTTCGTATCTACAGAATCGGGAGAAAGTAAAGCGGATTCTGGTGACCATTTGTACAAATAATCTCGGGCTCCCGCTAATACAAGCACAACTCATCCCTGAAGTTGTCTCGGGGATCCAGTATTTCCAGTTGGTGAATTCTAGTTCTTAGCATTTGTTTTAGGTACTTTGCAGGCAAGTACCCTCTTCCGTAAGTTCGTGGTTTCCCTTCATTTTGGTGGAAAAAGCCATGTTTCAAATGGGCAAAATGTATCTTTTAAGGAGCCCTGCAGCAACTCGGATCCACTGGAGCTGGCAAAACAAACACTGTTGAAGGCTCCAGAAACTCGGATCCAGGGTTGTGAAAGGGCTCCTCTTGGGTCAGCCTGGGGCTGTTGATACAGAGAATGCCCCAAATATTGCAAGGGAACCAGGGAAACCCGCAAAAAACTCAACCATGGATTGTGGCATGGTTGGTTTCCTTTTGCAATACTCGGGGCATTTGCCTTTGCCACCTGGGCTTATTTAAGTGCTTAGGTCATGTTTCCTGTTGGCCAAGCGATCGGAATGTAGACTCCACATGTCTAGTTCACCAAGGCTGGGATTCCCCCCTCAAGATGCCCAAAGGGTATCACAGAAGCCCCAGACTCCCCTAAAACCCAGCCATGTTCTCCACCGCCATGCACCCCTTGGCAAGCCCCCGGTGGCCACGAGGAAAAATGGGCGCCTTTCCCCCTTCTGAAGTCTGATTGGCCGCCTCTATTTGGCGTTTAAAGGGGGGCTATAACGCACATACATGAGTCACAATCAAAATGCGGTATTACAATGGTTGACCCAGAACATGCATGTAAGGAAATACAAAGGTGGCCACTGCTGTTTCTGGCTGGGATTGTCCCTTACTAACCTTCATCTACCCGGGTTTTGATTGTGGCTCACATGGGGTTTACCATCTGTATGACCCTGACAAAAAAAACAGAGGAGGCGTGGGAATATGTTCCCTCTGCTCGCTGAGGCCCACTCCACATCGCGAGGAGTCGGCAGACCAGTCCGCCCCTACAAGGAACCTCAGATCGAGACACGTTCCCTGGCGGCTCAGTGCTGCATGTGTTCGGTGGTATAAAGCAATAACATGAGGGACATGTGATAACCTTCTAAGTACATCGAAGCAAAAAAGAGAGGATCCGACTCGAAAACCGGGATTCCCGGCCATATGAAAAACCAGGCTTTAAAAGTTCAGAACCCGAAGAGAATCGTAATTAACCCGTACAAAACCCGTACTTAACCCGTAAGAACCTGTCATGTAAGTCCCAAAGCCAGGTGTTGGATTCGAAGACCGGTTATTTTCAAGAACCTCCTTTTTCCCAGGTTTTTGATGTACAAGGAACTCACCAATCAGAAATATGAGAAACATGGAGCCCCATGCCATGGGTAAGCTTCAGGAGAATGCTAAGATATGTGCCACACTTGTTGGCCCCCCTAAAATGAAGGAATATCCACCCCATAGTCACCAGGAGAAATTGTACATACCCCTTTTTTCTTATCCTAGGCTAAGTTACCCCAGGAGGGTTCCTGATGTTACTCTCCCCCCAAAAGGGGGAATACAACCCGAATAGAGTGGGTTGGCAACAAGGACCCCCAGGGTTATGAACTTGGCTCCCCTTATGGCTCGGACTTTTCCGTCTTTGATCTCGAGCTGCAAAGCACTTATACTTTCTCAGCAACGAAAATCGGAAGGCACCCAACCTCCAATCACATCCAGGGCCCTGGGGGGGCTGGGAGGTCTGGCCCAAGTACATTGTCCTCGCCTCTTCCGCACCTCTGCTGGCAAGAGGATGGGGGTATTGGATCGCCATCTGCGAAAATTCTACACTTCCACCTACCCTTTTTGCGAATTGGACCCCGAAACTCCACAACCAAACGTAGGAGACCCCACCTAACTCCTGCGAATTGGACCCCCGAACTTCCAACCGAAAATGAGACTTGGATCCCCAAAAGTCTCAGGAGCTACCTCAGCGTGAGCCCCCCCTTTACCTCCAAATCGGACTGCGACGACTGGGGCGCTGGACTTGGTCTTCTTGTCCAAGTACAGCTGCCGCCTCGACTCGTCGAGTCGAATAAGGAGATATGGCAGAGGGGTGCTGTAGGCTTAAGTAGTCTTTGAACCTCTTTAAGTCTTTCCAACATGTTCCCAACCAGACCTGAACTCTTCTTAAAATGCCCTGCTGTTGTTTCTCACTTTAAGACTTTTATCACCTCCAAATTGTTGCAGTCTTTCCGAGGTGTGCATTTTAAGTGCGGACTGTGGGAGGTGGTTCATGTCCAACTTGTGAGGGGTTTCCGTATTTAAACTTCATTGCCAAGCGTCTCGCCACGCGAGCTCAGGTAAGTCACAGGTTGGGCTGCGGTAGCATAGGTGCATGGCATGCCCTGCTGTGACTGCAAGTGCTTTACGTCAACAGGCGCATGTGAAGGGACCTTCGGGAGATTCTTCCTAGTGTCCCCATGGCCCTTAAAAAAATGGGTCCATGTCCCATTTCTTAATTTTGGGTAATGACACCATTTTTTAAGGGTCATGGAGACTCCAGGTTCAAGAAGGACCCGTGAGAAGGATCCTGCCTTTCCCGAAATGAAACATGGACCCCTATGGACCCCTTGTGCGGTGCCCTGATCCATCGCAAGCTCAAGGAGCTGGTCATTTGACCTGGCCACATGGACACATGGGCTCCTCTCAAAATGGACCCCAAAAATGGATCAAAATGGGCGACGTCCTGGCGTCCCCTCGAAAAGCCGAAACGACACACGACGGCAGTCAGGATCTGTATCCGTTAGTGGGTTGTTCAATGGCCATGCGAATCCATCGTGAACTCTAGGGTCTCTCGAGATTGGGATGTCCCGAGTGATGCCTCACGCAAAGTACCTTTGAGGATCCAATGATGTTCGCTGGAAAGGCAACATCGGCAAATGATTCATGCATTTGGAGACCCGGCGAATGAAAATTTGGCCGGAGGAACAATCGCAGCCAGGGTGCGGAACAAAAGCAGAGACCCGGGTCCCGGCTACCGCTGGTAACATTCAGCATGTGCCCTGGGATGAGGAAACTTGAGCCATGGGGCAGTGTGGGCATCCATCACCCCAAAGGGCTTGGCAAGACAAGGTGAACCTGTTAAAACCTTGAAAAAAAGCCGCTTCCCTCCATCTCATGATGTGGAGCACCGTGCTTTAGGGGTTGGGGGTGGCTTCCCATTTGCTCTGCAAAGACCAGCGGTTGCCTCCTCAAACCACCAATCTGAAGCGCCAACTAAGGGTTGCGTGATCAACAATAGGCCAAAAGTGAACAAACAAGAGGTTAAAAGGTTCCTCTGCCTTTTCTGAAGACAAGTGAGAAGTTGGCACAACACACCATCCCATCTTGGCTTCATCCCGCAAAAGAACAAATAAGGGACGTGTGCCAGCTACTTTCACGCCGCGTACATGTTGGGCCTCCAGAGATTCGACTCACTGAGCTCTTGGCCAGTCTGTGGACTTGACAGCCTCAATCAGAGTGCAATCAAAACCCATCATCTGGTGTCTTTTGATACCCTTTTCGGGGGGTGGGTCTCAAAGGGGGGCAAAAGGAAAACCGTCACTCCATTTCTGAGAATCCATATTTTGAGTTGACACCCATGTGGTTAAGCCGGCTAGCTGCTAGCTGCTCTACTCATGGCACCTGCACTGTCGTCTCTTCATTGCGAAGCTACTGCAGCACGCCCCGAGTGTAGTGTCCAACCGCAGCTGCCATCAAGGTCTGTGTGCTTGCAGTAAAAGTAGGTCTGTGCACTGTGCGCGCCAAAGTCTGATCTCTGAAACTGCAAGAGGTCGAGCCTCCGTCTACCTCCATTTGCTTGTCCGGCCCCTGGAAACATTTAAAAATATGTCCAGTGGTGAAATCGAATCCGTTTAAAACCAACAGGGGAGCACACAAAATTATAGGGGTTGCTTCCCCATTATGTTCAACCATCGTTTTTCAACAACCGGCTGTTTCCCCTGGGTTTTTGATGGTTTCCTGAAAAGAAGGATCGCTGGAAACCATGAAGAAGGTACCCCCAGGAAAATATTATTATGCAAACGGAAGTCTACAAATAGCCATCGGCCCTGGCATGTAACCCGCGGTGGCTTGAAACTCGCTGGTTGAGACCTGTTGACTTTAACCCCTAACCCTCAAACATGGATATTGGCCAAACAACAAACGGATCAGTTGCCCAATTTAACAGCAACATGGTTGACGTTGGGATTGGAGAGCAACAAGTCTATTTTTTTAGCAGTTAAGTGGTTGGATTTAAACCACTAAACCACAATAAGCTAAGTGGTTGGTAAAATGTTTCCCAACAACGACCATGGCAAGTTGGAGGGGTCAGCGTCCAGCGGGGAACTCTGTGTTTGCGACATTTTTTTGGGCGGTTGTTACATGAGAAGCCAACAGGAAAGCAGCCCCATTCCACTCCAACCGCCACCCAAGGCACCCAACCCCACCCCATCCACCTCAACTCCACCCTCTCCAACCTTAAGACTCCTCAACCCCACCCAACCCCAACTCAACCCCGCCCCAACTCCTGGGTGTGAAGGGACCCCCTTGCTTGTGGGTTTTACATGGGAAGCCAACTGGAAAGCCACGACTTCGGGCGTAAAACCCCCTCAATAAACGCCACCAACCGCCGGCCTGGCGCATCTCCCCGATGATGTCACTGGACGGCGCCTGCGGTGCCGTCCTGCGCGGACCGTCCAAGCGCTCCCGATGCGTGGCTCGTCATTTGCTTCGAGTTGGACAGGGTGTGTCCCAGGCTTTTGTGGGGAATCAGACCACACTTGGAGGAGTTTTCCAGCCGCCCCCCTATGGAAATGAACTGGGGGCTGACAACAATATGCGGTCAACCTTCCACCTTCCTGGGACGAATCCGCAGAACCTAAGCTAGGTCCTCCAGTAGAGAGGTTCGAATAAGGGTACCAATTTTCTTCTGTAGTCTGTTTTAGCAGGGGAACCCTCCCCCCCTCAAAAAAGAAACGGTAAAAGGGCATTACTGGGGGACCTAATGATGGCAAACATCCAAACTCATGATTCCCGCGCAGTTGATGCGTAAGGGTCTCACTCAGTATCTATTGAAGCTCCATGAGGAATGCACATTGCAGAATGTTGCTATTGTACCCCCTTGTGGGGCAGAGTTCAAGGGAGGAAAGCCACATGTTTTTTTTGGGAGGGGGGTCCCCTAAAAACCGGAACAACTATATTTCCCCCAGGCCAAAAGGATTGGATTGATTTCAAGAACCTCTTGGTGATTGGAGAACCGAAACAAACATGTTGCCACCGTTTGCTGGTGTGGCCTCTGCACTTCGTGCACTTAGCTTGTTGCTGAAAGGATGCCCTTTGTTGCCCCCCGTGTGCGTGTGTGTGTGTGTGTGTGTGTGTGTGTGTGGCTGTGGCTGTGGCTGTGGCTGTGGCTGTGGCTGGGTGGCTGTGGGTGTGGGTGTGGGTGTGGGTGGGGGTGTGGGTGTGGGTGGGGGTGGGGGTGGGGGTGGGTGTGGGTGTGTGTGGGTGTGGGTGTGGGTGTGGGTGCGGGTGGGGGTGGGGTGGGGGTGTGGTGTGGTGGGTGTGGGTGTGGTGTGGTGTGGGTGTAGGGGGTGTGGTGTGGTGTGGTGTGGGTGTGGGTGTGGGTGTGGTGGGGGTGCGGGTGTGGGTGTGGGGTGGGGGGGGGTGTGGGTGTGGGTGTGGTGTGGGTGTGGGTGTGGTGTGGGTGTGGGTGGTGGGTGGGTGGGTGCGGGGGCGGGTGGGGGGCGGGTGCGGGTGCGGGTGCGGGTTGCGGGCGCGGCGCGGGCGCGGCGCGGGCGCGGGCGTGGGCGCGCGCGCACGCGTGCGCGTGCGCGTGCGCGTGCGCGTGTGCGTGTGCGTGGGCGTGTGCGTGTGCGTGTGCGTGTGCGTGTGCGCGCTGCGCGCTGCGTGCTGCGTGCTGCGTGCTGTGTGTGTGTGTGTGTGTGTGTGTGTGTGTGTGTGTGTGTGTGTGTGTGTGTGTGTGTGTGTGTGTGTGTGTGTGTGTGTGTGTGTGTGTGTGTGTGTGTGTGTGTGTGTGTGTGTGTGTGTGTGTGTGTGTGTGTGTGTGTGTGTGTGTGTGTGTGTGTGTGTGTGTGTGTGTGTGTGTGTGTGTGTGTGTGTGTGTGTGTGTGTGTGTGTGTGTGTGTGTGTGTGTGTGTGTGTGTGTGTGTGTGTGTGTGTGTGTGTGTGTGTGTGTGTGTGTGTGTGCGTGTGCGTGTGCGTGTGCGTGTG
>CAUJNA010003221.1:605000-626585 GCA_963377175.1 Effrenium voratum
TACACCCCAAGTGGCTAACCACCTCAGAATCTCCGTGATTTGGACCGAAAGGGTTCTTTTGCGGTCCCAAGCTACTGCGTAGGTAGCTCGCTTACGTGAACACCACATGGGCTAGCATGCGAACTCTGAGAGAAAATGGAAGAACATGGCACAGCTTGGATGTCTTTGAACAAAGTGTATGACGCACAATCATTCACAACTGTAACCTGGAATAAGAAATGGACCCAAGAAAGAAACATGCTTCAAAATTAAAATCGGCGGGGGGTTATTTTGATCAGAATTATGCTTCCGAAAGATGAAACATGGGTCCGCCGCATCCAAAACTCCTGATCACCGGCGCTGATTTCCCGGCGGTGTGAACCAATGTCATATTTTGACCATAATTCCAAAGCCTCTCACCAAAAGTCGCGCCAAGGAACCCAACTTCCAAGCCATGGGCTGCCTTGGGCAAGGCAGCGTCCACCCGGCTTGATCAAGAGGATGTGTTTTGGGGGGGTTCAAAAGGGAACCAAAGGGGGGGATGTTCTAAAGGCAACCAAAGAACAGAAGCCCTCTATTTTTGGGTGGGGGGGTTCCACCCTGGGAACCCCATGTTGCTCGTGGGTTCACAGTGCCTTGATTTATTGTTGTTATGCAACTTGTCCTTTTCTTGTTCATATTTTCATTATGTATGTCTTGTTCTTTTTCGAATCCATCCATCCATCCATTCATCCATAATTCCATGGAAGCTGCTAACGAATCAAGCATTCTTAACAAGTTTGAAGAAAACAAGAAAGTCGCTTGTGACCCTGAATGGGTTCTACAACATGATTCCCTTTCAATTGCTACACACATCATGAACCCATTTATTCCAGTTTTTCGTCGTTGACTTCCATGGCAAACGCACCCAACATTACGCAAAACGAACGAAGGCCTGGGATAAAATATCAACTTTGGCCCCCAATCCAAAGAACGACAACAAATGCTTGACTCGGGTGCATGTCCAATGAAACATAATGTCAATGAGACCCCAAAATTCACTTCCTGAGTGGATTGAGCAAAACTGGTCCAACCGTTGAACCTGCTTGTTTGCCACTAAAATGCTCCAATTCCAAAACGCTTCCTATGAGCCCAGGAACTCGCGGAGTGAGTCTCAGTGAGTTCAAATAAAACAAAGAACACCAAACCGCGCGCGAGTTCAAGCAACCCACAGGAACCCACAGGTACCCCTCAAGGGTCCCTGGCGCCGAGGGAGAGATGCTGCGGCATGTTCGAAACCTCACTGCACGGAAGGCCGAGGGTCCCCCGGTCCCCCTTTTTGCAAGAGAATACCCCTCCGTGGAAAAAGGGTTTACCCTGAAAAAGGGCCTAGTGTTTGATGAGTTGGGACGTGGCAAAAGGCACCAAATTCAATGGGAAGCGGCTAGAGTTTTCACCTGTGGGTGTGTCATTTTTCAGGGTACCCCCCAAAGTAGTAGTTGTACTGTTGATTTCCGTTTACCAAAAAAATGGTACCCTCAAAAAACAAACCTCAATTTGTTTATGTCAATTCAAAGGGCCGTGAGTTGGCGCGCCTCGCGCGCGCTGGGCGCGCTTTGCCAGGGTCAAGGGGATGACTAAACCTATGGGCGCTGGCCACTTCTCCAATGTCAAGCGATGCCAAATGGGACAGTACTTTGAAAATTGGGTTGCCATGCTTCCGATTGCTTCTTGGGGTGACCACATTTGAAAAGGGGAATCAATGATAAAGAGTCAATTTGAAAGGGTTGGAAAGACTGCAGCTGGGTGAAAAATGGCAATGATTTGGAGCTTTTGACCACGAGCATTCAAGCAGTGGTGTTGGGTGTCTGGTGCTAGACAGAGAGGCTGGGTTTTCTGGAAGGACCTGCACAGCCCCAGCAGGTCGCGATTTCCTGTGCCTAAATGGGCAATAAACTGAGGGCGAGACCGGCTGAACATATCCCTGGCATGCCGCGGAAGGTGTCTCGCAAAATCAGGAAGGTCAGTGACTGCCGCAGCTTGTTCCAACTCAACATGGTATGTTTGATCCTGGTCCATGTTGCTGAGCCCTTAAAAAAGGAGAATGGTGTCATTTGGGCTAAGAGGAATGGAAGTGGATTTACAGCATCTGGTGTTTTCGCCTCAGGCTTGTCTCCAATACATGAGAGGGGACTAAATAAACATGGCAGTCCTGAGCACAAAAACACGGAACAAACGCAGTAAATTAGACTCCAAACGGGTGGTGTTGGCCATGCCGCAATGTGCCCCCTTGCTCCTCCGCCCTTACCTGGTCATGTGTGGTGTGGCTAATCTGACTCCACAGCAAGACCAGGTTTTGAAGCCCTCGCATGCACAGCAAGCATCTGCCACATACTCCCAACGCTTTCAATCCGGAGAAGCTGTAGCTGGCCTGCTGTCCATTCGCCATGGCAACAGCGGGGCGGGGAATGGGCAACTACCAAAAAAAAGTGCGTACGTCTGGCCTCATCTCCGTAGGTAATAAGCGAGCTTTAACATGATACTTTCCGTGGAGCTGCAGCGACTCGCCTCTTGATCTCTTGAAAATACTGGACGTGCAGCGCGAAGACGTCTTTGACCAAGGTTTCTTTTCCAAGCGCCTAAAAGTTGCGACAACAAGAGCACTCGATTTCTTATGTCTCACACGCCGCCTGTCGGACTTGGGGTTGTCTTCCAAATGGGTGTTGTTTATGGTTCCCTTTCAGTTGTCTCTCCAAGGCACTTCGAAGTCAAAGCTCGGTTTACAAACAGGGTCTGCTTCTGCGAGTCATTGAAGCGCCAGCCACAGCAGGCCGAGCCCTGCATGTCTCGTGGGACATGGTCTTTGTGGGCAACCAACGTGGAGACTTTTGAAGGACCCTGAGCCCCTGAGCCCGAATTTCTATAACAGGTACCCCCCGTTCGGTTCGCTGGTTTAAGAGGGAAGCCCCCCAGAGGGTGCACCATTGGAGCTCGTAGCTCTGAGCATGGTTCCCCAAAGACAAGAGGGCTTGAGGAATCTCCGAATCTCCTGGCACCGCCCTGGTCTTGCATGTGGGTGTTTTTGTGTTCAAGGAAACCCAGGAACCACCCATCCCCTATTTAGGGACAAAACTGAAACCTGGCATTCAGTTACCACCATGAAGACAATGGGGGGTCATTACAACCACCATTGTTTTCCTAAGTAGTGTCATCCAAACTGGACCTTTCTTTCAAAGGGCGCGAGGAACCCTAGGGTGGATTTGCGCCGATGTCTTTTCCACTAAAGCTCCATCTTGCCCTCGACTAGAAGCAGGTCCTTGGCGAACGGGTGCCGGAGGAGAAAGTTCTGGGGGTGTAACTCAGGTTGGGGGATTCAACCAAGTGGTTTCGATTGGTGGATTTTGATTTGAACCCCTGGCTTTTGTAGAGGGTGAATGGGAAACCACCCCAGAACATCGAGGATTCGAGGCTACAATGCCGGCCTTTTTGCCGTTTCATTTATTACAAGTGTTCAAACCGCAGCTGAATTCACCTGAGCTTGATTTTCCCTTTAAGGGGATCAGGGGTAGTTGCTTCAGCATTTCCTGCCCAGCGAATCTGTTGTTGGTTTGATGGCACGGCCATTTGAGATCTGCTTCCCTCGAGAAGGGCCGTTTGGAGCCTGGTGGTTCGGAGTTGGGCGGTTTCCAAATCGGTGTCCAAATCCAAATCCAACCATTCCAAACCAACTACCCTCCGACCAATTGAAAAGGAACCTGGTAGGGTCCTGGTCATAGGTGCCCGCAAAGGGGAAATAGATGGGTTTTGCTGGTAGATGATGAAACCAGGTAAACCAGGAATCGCCATCTATTGTTCTACCAAAACAACCAAAAAGGACACCTATGGTCCTGGTTTGGACCATTTTCCTTTCAAAGGGACCCCTGTCAAGTTCCATGCCATCCGCCGCAGCCTCGATTCGTTGAAAATGTCCGAGTCTCTGGCCACAGCCACCAGTGCATGGTCCGAGGGGAATTCGAGCCTCAGTTTCGAGTCACTTGCCACGGGCTTGACATGGGGATTGGCGGAAAAGAACGACTCCTTGTTGAGTCAGGGCTTGACACCATACCCCCACCCCCCTAAACAAAATGTATTTGGAGTGGCTTGGCTTCTGCGGCTATCATGACTATAGCCGCAAATCTCAAACTTGCACTTTTTGTCAGTCAAACCCCCGTATTTGCTCATACGGCCATGAACATGTAGTCAGTATGAAACTCGATTGATATTTTGTTGAACAAGACACGGTAACGGCCATGCTTTGCGGCCTTTGGGCCGTATGACAAAGACAGCGGCTAAATTGCGGTGCCAGGAAGGGCTCAATTTACGCCCCGAGAGCTCGAACAAAAATGGCTCGAGACTCCAACAGGCCAGGCCTTACCCCCAGGATTGATCTGTTTGGGCCCTAGGTAGAGCCCAAAGGACCCCCTAAAGCACATAATCGATAGAGTCTTTCATCTTAGGGGTAAGACACCATAGCCAAACATATTGTGAAACCTGAAACCATGAAATGAACTTGGGTTCAGTCGGTTCAAACCAGATCTGAAGTAGGGAGTGCCACTCCAAACCCGGGTTACAACGCCAAATCGATCCATTCAATTCATGTCTGCCTTGCCAGGGGTGCCCAAACAAAACCCTCACTTGGAATTGCTTGGCTTGCGGCTAGCCGCAACCCCAAAGTATACCAACACGATATTCGGATGTTGCACATGACATAGGGGACCCCTTAAAAAGGTGGATTTGTTCCTCTTGGTCTCCCTTTAAAGCCGCACAAAGGGGTAGCCTTCAAAACACACACACAAAAACACAAACACACACAAACACACACACACACACACACACACACACACACACACACACACACACACACACACACACACACACACACACACACACACACACACACACACACACACACACACACACACACACACACACACACACACACACACACACACACACACACACACACACACACACACACACACACACACACACACACACACACACACACACACACACACACACACACACACACACACACACACACACACACACACACACACACACACACACACACACACACACACACACACACACACACACACACACACACACACACACACACACACACACACACACACACACACACACACACACACACACACACACACACACACACACACACACACACACACACACACACACACACACACACACACACACACACACACACACACACACACACACACACACACACACACACACACACACACACACACACACACACACACACACACACACACACACACACACACACACACACACACACACACACACACACACCACACACACACACACACACACACACACACACACACACACACACACACACACACACACACACACACACACACACACACACACACACACACACACACACACACACACACACACACTTAAACTCCAGATGGAGGGTGCTAATCTTTCGAGTACAACTGGTAAGTTTCGGCTTGGATAAGGTTCTTCATGCATAAGTTTCGGCTCGCAGTGCACTCGGCTTCCCTCTAGTGTCGAAAACGTTACCAGAAAGAACAAGAAGCACACACAGCGAGAGAAACAGCGGGCCAAAAGGACATTGTATCACTCGCAGGTACACAGAGCTCATCAGGCTCTGCTTCCCGTGCAATCAGGTAGCTTCCTTGGACGTGGTTCCTGATTGCACGCCACGTCCCCCTGCGCTCAATTGTGGTGACAGGGTATTCTGCCACTCCGCACACACACACACCCAGCATCTTTGCTTTTGAGGCGTAAAAATGATGGAGCCGGCCGGCCTTTTTTTTTCCCGATCCGCTGCGGAAAAAAAAAAGTACCTCGGGTTGAAGGGAAACGACCAACGGCACTGAAGCCTCGAGACCTCTAAAGCCCAAGGAACGGGATGGGAACCACCAAGATACTGTGGATGGAGGAAATCCGTTTCGCACCCTAAGAACCCTGGAATGAGTAAAACAAATCCCCAAGGACCTGAACAAAAAAATGAACTCAACCATGGTTTCATTTCGTGCGAAAGGGATTGCGCCCATCCGCAATCCGCTCACTTGAGTGGCTTTGCCAAAATGGTCCAAACCCAAAACGGCGACTAAAGTCCGAAACGGAACTCAGGGTTCGCGAGACATGACACACAACTCTAAGAGGAAGACCTTAAGCAGGGCTCAATCTGTGGCTCAGGTACCTCCGGACCCAAGCTCCCGGCGTGGGGAAGACCATGTCCTCCACATAGTGACCCTCACCTACCGGACGTGAGCTGCGGACACAAAACGTACCCAACTCTCCCCGAGACATGGACAAAATGCAAATCTGCCGCTTGGACTTGCTACTGGACGTGTTTAGTGAGTTCCCCCATGCCCCAAAGCCCAAATGGACCATAGACTCTTGGAAGTTGGAAGATTTCACCCACGTGGAGTCCCAGGTGAAGTCCCCGGGTCGCTACACATGTGCCCAAGAGGACTTGAAATCGAAGCAAATGAGTGTGTCCTTCTGGTTGGTTTTCCATTTCCTTTCGGAATCGCCAAAAAGGACAACCAACTCCAAAAAAAGACACACTTCGGAATATTCACAAAACTCATATCCAGGACTTCTTCTGAATTTCGGAAATCCATGCTGGTTGGCTCGTCGTTCTTTGGCGGTACCGGTCCCCATTTTTGTGAAAGGGAAACCAGAGCAGGGATCCTTACATTATACACCTGAACATTGCCTTGTAAACGATGGTTTCCCTTTATTTTGGTGAAAAAAACATGTTTCAAATGGGCAAAATGGAGATCTTTTAAGGAGCCCAGAAGGAAATCCACAATAAGCCCAGGTTCTCCCCAGAACCTCGGAACCCTTTAACCCGGACCCGCCCGGAGTGGTCCGGGGCTCCATCTCGGCAGAGACTGGGGAACTTGTTTTGGGGTCCAACCTCACAAAAGGCACAACCAGCTGAAATCGTAGATGTCAACTTGCTGATGCTCAGGGAATGAGGGAATGCCCCCTATGAAGCATCCAACTGGTGGTTTTCTTTAAGGAGACCCTTAAAGAACATTCCCAACACGGTGGGGCATTCCCTTCTGAGCACGGGCAGGAACTGTTGAGCTGTCAGTGGGACTTGTGGACCTGCGGTTAGGTAAGAAACAATGGCCAGGTGTGTCCTCTTTTTTGGTACCCATGCTTCAGCGTCCCTCGAAAAGGCTGGAGTGGTGGTTTGGAGGTGTTTCGGGGTGGTTTCCCATTTGCCTTCAACAAGAACCAGATCTTTCAAATCCAAATGCAAACCACCAATTAGAGGTTTCCTGATTGTTTAATTCTGTGTCCCTACTCCAAGAAACTCCCATTGGCAAATGCCACCGTAGGTCTAGTTGGCTTCCTTACCACCATAGTCAGTAGTTTAAGCTTATTCAGACCTTGAAACATCTCTCACACAGCCAAGTGGGTTTGTCGTCAAGAAAAGCAACCCCCAAATGGCCGTTTTCTCTTTGGCTTCCCTAAAAAGCAACCCGCACCACTCTGTCAAAAACAACCTCCAGTGTTAAGCAGCAAACAGTGTGCGAAGCCGAGAAACCGAGAAGTCTGGCGCGTTGACCGTGCGCGAGCCCGCGAGTCCCAAGTCCAATTGGGATATCAATCGCTAGACCGCTGAATCACCAGACAAAGTGACAGCCTGACCTTGTCTTCCAGTACTTCCCCAGCACTGCCCCCATGATTAAACATCTACGTAGGGACAGCGGTGATGCTACGTCAGCTTTTCCTGAAGTTTCTTTTAACCTACCACCACAAAACTGCGCCCAAGCCCCTGGCCAGTGTTGTCCCGGATCACGTTGCCGGCCTGCGGACACGAGTTGGTTCATATTCCCAAACAAGTCCCCAAAGGAAGTTCTAGAGGAAATCCTGTGGGATGGATGAAACCCTATGAGAACTGGGTCAAACCACATACCGACTGGTGCGAAGTGGGCACAGCCCCCCAAAAAGGTGACGTATAAACTGGGGATGTCAAGCAGCAGCTAAGTGAGGGCATGCAAGTGGATCTCCCACCTCGAAGTGCTTGGTGAAAAGCACAAAGTCCTCACAGGCATCGTGTCTGGAATCAACACTGCTTTTTTTGCAGCAGCCAAAAATGCCGCACAGACCTGGGTGTAATTGTTAAGACACCACTTGGGTGGTGATTCATGTCCATCAAACACTCTTGAGATGGTTCCAAGTCTCATAATTTGTAGCGTTGACATGGATGTGCAACAAAAGGGGGAAGCCACAAAATTGGGCAGTTGTCCTTTTGGCTTGAAGGAACAAACAGAAGCCTGAAAAGGACACCACCCTAAACACTGAAGCAAACAAATCGAACCTGCAGACTCGCCGGCCTGCATAGGGTGTTGTTTGGTCAAATTTATCACGCAACCCTCAAACCCAAGACCCGTTTTTTGAGGTCTCTTGCGGTCCTTTCGGCCTTCTTCACTTGGGGACTTCTTGGGTGACCCAACAAACGTGACGCCGCTCAAACAAGCCCCGCGAAATTGGTGGTGGTCCTCTTGGTGCTCAGATCAAACCGCAAGAATGGGTACCCTTAAAAACTTCACCCGGAAAAAAGAAGAAGAAACAAAACGAAACACCCCCCTTTGGTCATTCACAAAGTGCACCAGGGTTGGGCAAAACTCGCAACAAATGCCTGGCCAGACATCAGGAGGTTGTTGAAATAACTGTAGTGTAACCATGTAAACAAAACAAATGCGTGAATTGGCAAGCCTCTCAAGCAACCTTACCTGTTCACTGTTTGCCAGGTTTAGCGGGGATTGCTATATTTCCCAAACATCACCCTATCTCACCTTAGCATGGGGACCTAGAGCTTGCCAAAGCCCAAAAGCGCACTTCATCGCAAGCACTCCTTGGGGTTGCGGTCGCCCTTCTCTTCCAGCTCACTGCTCTTGGCTGCCTTGTTCAGCTGCGGCTGCCTAAGCTCGGCTTTCCGACGGCCCATGGCAACCACTGCCCACCGGCTAACAGCCGAATAAGGTCCATTCGGGGCCAATAGGGTTTTTGTTGGGGAGCATGTCCCCTCTTTGCCCCTGACATTGTGAAGGGCATATTCCGTTTCCTCTGCAAGTAGTTTGGGGGCAGTGGTATCCTGAGAACAAAAAAACGAGTGCCCCGTGGTTTGCTCCCATCAAAACAGTCGTGTCAAGTAATTGCCTCCCCCCCCCAACCCCACTTTGCCTGCTTCTTGTTGTAGGTGTGTGTGTGTGTGTCTTTTTCTCTTGTTCTCTGCCTCTCGTTTCCCTTTGCCCCGTGTTTCTCCGTTGCCTTTCCCCTTTTGTCCTTCGGGGCGCAAATAGGTCCGCGCATTGAAGGTGGTGTAGCGCGGCTCCTCCCAGTGCGCCTGACTGGCCATGACTGGCTTCGCTCACGCAAGCGCGTTGGGTTTCCCATGACCATCTATTTGCAAGTTGACCTCTCGGGAGATGGGCATGAAACCCAGAAACCCATCATGTCTGGAGGAAGCTCCATGTAGGGGTGCCATTCTTGGAATTCATGTCAAGTAAGTTGCAGGGGAGTCAGTGTTTTTTGGTACCCTTCCTGGTGAACCACTTTTGGTGCCCATGGCGACGTATCTTTTTGGTGGTACCCCTGGCGCTGGGCTTCCCGGGACTTCCCGGAGGAGTCCTCCCGAAGCGGCTCCCTGCATTTCCCGGAGTCCCAGGAGTCTGATAGGTGACCTTGGAATAAGAGGATGGTGTTTGCTGGTAAATGGAGTAGCACTCATCCAAGCCAGTGCCATCTATTTTGAGCTAAACTGGCCGAACAAGGACACCTATTGGTATGAGTGTGTGGCAATTTGGTGGACATGAGCACATAATCATAGCCACATGACAGCACGTGGACATGCTGGGTTGCTCAGGGGATGGCTGCTCAATCAGGTCATTGGACAGGGGTCACGTTCTTCTTCACAGCCAGTTTTCGAATTTCTCAAACAGCCCCCTGAAAAACCCACTGGGGAAAAAAGTTCAACACATGCAAATCGACATGTTGCCGTTTTTTTCCCTCTAGCCACCCTCCTTTTGGTGGGGGCCCCTCCCGCATCCGCTTCCCAAACCGAAGCAACAACAACAAAAATCCTGGACGTCGCCTTCAGGCCAAGACCTGCGAACATCTCCTGGAAGTCCTTGACGTAGGCCTACCGACCCGGAAGTCCCAAAAGTGAGTTGTAATCTTGGCTGGAACTAGGACCCCAGCATTTTGTTTGGCCGAACATTTTTTTTGCATGGTTAGTGGAAAACAATGGGAACCCCAACAAAACCAAAAAAAAAGAACAAGAAAGGGGAACTAATTCTGGGGAAGTAATCACAACCCGGTATTGCGATGGTCGTAATCCCAGAACCATGCTTCAAGAATTAAGAAGGCGGATGTCCGCAGCTATTTCTGGCTGGGATCGTCCCTGGCTAACCTTCATCTACCCGGGTTTTGAGCAAGTGGCTCACCTGAGATTTCATTTCCCGGTAGAGGCCAGCTCAGATGTTCGGAGGGTTTCCATGGGCACGAAAAAATCAAACAGGGCCTCCGACTTTTTTGGGGTTGACTTCAAAGGAACCTGAACCCTTCCAAAGAAAAGTTGGAAAAAGGAAGCAAGCCGCTGGGCAGCTTTGGGGGGGGTGTTCCCTCCAAAAGTGAACCCCCGACTGAAACAGGGCACCCCCCCTACTGATCAACAACCTGGTATTCATTCTGTGGATGGACGAAATCCGTTCGCACCAATTGAAAACCATGGTTGAAGCACTTATTTGTTGGTATTTATAGGGGAATCATCGATGACTTCGGGGTTGCACTGAAAGGGGACCTAACGTGGGGGACCCCCTTTTGTTCCAAACAAGGAAGATGGCGAAGGGTTAGCTACAAAGTGATAAGCCTAGGATCCACCGCGAAAAGGAAAGAAAACACCAAAACGATCCCACCCGACTCGTTCCAGCCAACACCTTACTTTTTAACTCCAAACCCAAGGGCAAGCTCCCTAAACTCCCCGCAGGGTCCAACTGATGCGGGTCAAAGTCCCAGACCGAAAACCCATGGCTTCCTGGCATTGGAGATCAAGAAACCAGGACTTTGAGGGCTCCATTTCTGTCCGAATCTCTGTTTCTTCAGCAAATTCAGCCGGGACGTGGTCGCTACATTTTGCGGGTCTCCTGATTTGCCCAAACAGGGCAAAACGGCAATCCAAGGATGGAGTTGCTTGGAATAGGCGAAGCGGGCTTGGCCGTGCAACTCATCATCTAGCCTCCAGCAAGCATTGCTTGTGCACAAACAAATCCTAGATCCCGATGAGCCTCAAATATGAGGGCCTTTGAAACCAAAAGACCTGAAAACAGCAACGGATCTTGAGACGTTGCAAGTTCACAGCAGGGTCATGTGGGTCATGAACATCTCAGCCTGTACAAGGCTTGTTTAGATTAGCCCCTTGCTTCCACTTGCCACTAAAGCAGAGTACCCAGCCACTTTTGCCTCCTATGGCGGGTCCGGCCCGAGCTCAGGAGCCAGTCTTTTAACCAGCCATGCCAGCCATGCGGTGCCAGATGCCCACTGACGACCCGCGGGCGATATTTCTTTGCTCCAAACTCGCATAAACTAGGTCCTCCGGTTAAAATAAGGGTATGGTTTTGTAGTCTATTTTAGTAGGGGAACCCTCCCCCGAAAAAAGGGTTAGAAAGGGCACTACTGGGGGACCTAGTAAAAATCCAATGAAACCGATTGGTTTCAGCTAAATGAAAGTTAACCTAACCGAACCAGTAGAATTATGCCGTTTTACGTTGAGGTCCCCCCAACTTACCTACTATAGTGGTAAGTATGATGGATTATGCTTCATATTTAGTCAACCTGAAACTCAAAAAATATGTTTTGAGACCCCAGGCAACCAGAAGCACTGGGTGCATTTTCCGACTCATTTACCTCCCTGAAAACGAAGGGGCGCGTTGGGCTATGAAAAAACCGAGGAGCCCTTAAACAGGGCTTCATTATGAGTAGAGTTAGGCCCAGTTATAGAATGTATACTGTATTGATTGCTTCACATGGAGTCACTGGAAAAATGTAAAATGTATCCTAAGTCTACCCCAGTCACTAATAGGTGAGTCAGTTCTGCCACCCCGCCAACCAGTTTGCCCAACCACTTGGTGCAGAAGCCTCAAATCGAACCCCGCGCCCGAACACGCCTTGCCCTCCTGGCGCTTGGCGTGAGTATTCGCATCCAGGCCGAAGACCAAGCGGGTCGTCTTTTGCAGCGAGGACCACACCTAGACTCAGCTTGAGACATGGCGCCAGTTTTTGACCATAGACTTTGACCCAACCGTTTTCCCAAGAGCGACTCTTGGTTTAAGTTGACCTTGAGGTACTAGTAGTTGAAGCTAAATGAAGCTCTGGATTCAGAGCCACAGCAGCCTTTTGGTCTTTCCAAATGTTTATTTCCAAATGGCCAGGAATGGAGTTGTACCACACCGGGATTTCCTCTCGGGGAAACTACCCAAACTCGTCCGAGATACCCAGGTTTTATCTTAGCCCGACATGCGCCGAATGCCCGGATGTAATCCCAGAGGTGTTATCGACAAATCCTTGAAACGCCAGGGAGCGGTGTAGCCTTATAGTGACTAGTGGCTAAGTGCCTTGTTAGATGCCTGTTCCTCTCCCCTTGCAGCTATTCAGCTTTGGAGCGCCCAAAACCCGTTTTCATTCCGCCAACATGGCTTTGAAGATTTGAAGAGGCAGCACTATGCCCCCAAGACTACTTTGGCCAAGAAATCAAGCAGAACAGGTACCAATTACTTGTACTTGGATCATTTACTATGATCTGCCGGGAGACCAAGTAGAAAAAGCGAAACATTCACCATGCCCGACAGATTGACTTCATGTTTGTTTGCCCCCGGAGATCCGGATCTGTGTCCGGCTCGCGCACAGGCGCGCCTTGTCCAACATGGGCATGGTGAGGAGGCCGTTGGTGTCTCCGTGGAAGGAAGCCAAAGTGACCTCGGGCACCTGCCGTGCTCCAAGAAAAGTGCTCGAAGGTGGGAGCCTTTGCTTGCTGGTGCGATAGGCAGGGAATGGGAAGTAAAATCGCCCCTAGAAGCCATCCAACTGGTGACTTCCTTTAAGGGAATACCTGGGTTCATTCCCTCTCATTCCCTACCGAGCACCAGCAAGTTTGACATTTGCCGGGGACTCCAAAAGCCAAAACAATTCTCAAGGTGAGTCCCTCAATACTTAAAGCGATCCTGCAGTTAGACAAAGGACGTTTAGAAGGAACTTCCGTGTTACTGGCACTGGCATAGAAATCGTGGAAAAGCAAAAACCTCTGCGGGTCTTGATTGTTATGGTTTGTTCTCTTTGTTGTTCTCACATTCGCTATTTTGGTATTCGTTCATTTACATTATTGGTGATCTTTACCTTTATGTATATATGGTTCTTGCTCGCTATCTTTATCTTGCAATGTCTGTTCGTGTTGTGTATTTGTTTAGTTCTAGATAATGATGAAGATAAAGCAACACAGATAAAGTGGAAGAGAAAGAAACAAAAGAGCAAGAGAGATAATGACGCTGAGAAAGAAAAACACGGGGACAAAAAACGAGACAAAAAGACACACATGTAAATTTAAGTATACTCTAAATATAGCTATGAGTCTTGAATTCATGAAACTTCCTGCACCCCCCCCCCCACCCTTCCCCCCTGGCTGTGCCGGTTTACTGGTAAGTTGTGAGCAAACATGGTCATGCACCTACTGTACCGAATCGATCGCCCCTTTACCCTTGAAGTGGCACACGGTTCTTGGCCTGTCGGGACTAAAACAAAACAAGTGCCCATCGCACTTGTCCCGCATGTCTTTCCCCCGGGGTTCAGTTACCACCATTGTTTTCCTATAAGGAATGTCATCATCCAAACTGGGTCAACCTTTCTTTTAATGGGGGCAAGGAACCCTAGTAGGGTTTCCTTTTTAGCCGTTGAAGTTTCCAGCCAAGGGATTGATCGGGTGGATGTCTCTCGCCAACCCCATGCAAAAGGAAAGGAGTTGCCCGAAACCCGAGGGTAAAAAAAGATCAGGCGGTACATGTTTGGTCTACATCAACTCATTTTGAAGATGGACATTGGCCGCGAGGAAACCAGTTACCAATTTACCGAACATCCACTTTTGTCTTTCATGATGTTTTTGCAGATTCCGGCACCGTCTGGAGTTTGTTTTCACATCGAGAGCGAACTATCCTTCAATGGGTCGGCTCAAAAAAACAAGTTCATGTAAAAAATAAAACTCACGGATCTGTGGGTTGGCCAGCAAAACACATCCCAATAATTTGCGCTTTCACCCTAAGATGTTCCTACCCGAAAATCCGTAAACTCGGGAAGTGAGTCAACCAAGGCCCAAATTGTGACGTATTCTTGAACGTGAGGTCAGTTTCAGCTACGCATTCTATTGGTGGACCCTTTGGCGGACAGTTAGTGCGAATTGTGCTGCCATTCACTCGTGATACGCTTTTGTCTTCTTTAACACGGATTCCCCGAAAGTACCTCGGATGGTTGCCCAAAACAAGAAACAACGCATACGGTTTGCCTCAAGATTGGGGAACCCCCACAATGGAAAAGCCGTCAAGAAAAGACAACACCCCCAAATGGCCCCGCTCATATGATCTCGGCTTTCACCTCGGGGTGTGCAACAGGCCGGGGAAATGCAATGAATGAACCGGGGTCGCTCTTGTCCAACCGTTGCGTCAAGTTGGTCGCCAAAGACCGGGTTCTCATATTTGCCCTTCAAACAATACCGGGATTGTGGGATCATTCGGGGTTTATCCAACCACTGTGATACAAGTTCGAACCCCCTCTAAAACATGGAATATCATATCTGCATTTGCAACACGTAAACCACACACAGCGCTGAAGCAAAAAAACGCAAAGCGCAGATAGATGGACTAAGGGGCTCTTGTGGAATGGCCTACCCTAAACTACCCTTGGACACGGGTGCTACCATAGGTAGACAAATCCATTTCGCGCCACGACATGCACCATGTTTGAAATAGGGCTCCTTAAAAGATACATTTTGCTCATTTGAAAAAAGGGAAGCCACCGGTCACCATGTACAAGTTGCAATGTTCATGTGTATAATGCATCCGGATCCCTGTGAAACCGTAAGGTGTGTTGGTATTTACAGGGGGAATCAAATCCTTCCAGGGTTTATCAGAGGCAAGTTTGAGCCCATCCAGAGTATTGCCTCACACATACTGGCCCACGTTTCACTATCCAGGCCACTCCTAGGGGGTAATAAAGGGAGACTGAACCCCGGTTTGACTTGATAACCCGAAAGAACCCCCCCCCCAAAAAAAAAAACGACCCCGCAAAAAAAAGATGGGGAAGGTGAGAATCTCCCATTAATACCCCCTCGATGTTTTCTTCTTCGGGCGCGCGCTGCGAATCGGACTTCGGCTGCGGTCCGAGGCGTCTCCTTGAGAGACTCCAAAAAGGGCATTTTGCCTTAAATAGTTCGAGCGCCCAGGTGGACTTGGTAGTTCAACGCTCCGCATGTGAACTCCAAGTTGACCATGCTGCATGTTCAGCCACTGGCTCATTGCCTTCTGGCTTCAGCCTCAACAAGAAGCCTCTTGTCTGGTGGCATGTCGTGGCAAGTTGCGCGCTCAGGCGAATCCCAAGGTTGGATCTCCCATCGATGAGCCAGAACCAAAAACCCTTGGCATCGAGTCCAACACCAATGCAAATGGGTCGTTTAGGGAGGCCAACTGAAAACGATTCAATTCTGGGCTGCCCTCATCCCTCGCTCAAAGTTAAACTCTTAGTGGGTTAGACGGAAATCCCCACTAAACACTAAAAAGCCAAAAAGCTAAGGGGATGGCTGGGAGCCACCAAGATTTGAGACCCCAAATCATCATCTTCATTGCACCTTTCGGGTTTTGATTTTGGCTCAAACCTTGATAAGAACCTCCCAGGTCGCCAATTCAGAAGCCAACGCTTCATTCGAAGCATCGCCTTGGAAAAATGTACGTTGTTTTCTTCGGCGCTTGGTGCGATGTCTCCCAAACTCGCATGCAAACTCGCATGCACTGCAGCTCTGGGTGGTCCTTCTCCAAAAAACACACACACAACTGGTCAAGTTGGGTCTTCCAATACAGTTTCTCAGTTTGCCCTGAAACTCGTCATGCTCAGAACCACAAGGGGAGCCCGCCTCTTGCACCCCGGCTTTTTCCCTATCGGTTCCGAAAAAACCCGTAGGTTTTTTGATTTGCGGCTTTTCGGGTGCTAGGTGGTTCCCCTCCGGAATAAGTCACAGGACGACCCCGCTAGTCTAGGCCGGCACCTGGTGAAACGGTGAAACTGTCGTTGGCGTGAAGTTGCGCGTTGGCCACACCCTTGACCCAACGAAACCGTTTAAGGCTGGTGGTTGCTTCTGCCTTTTTAGTAGGGTTCCGCCGTCCGCCTGAGTTGGTGGCCGCGCGAAAGATTGAAAGCAAATCAACAACACATCGGGAAATCCGCGCAAAAATGGCCTGGCCTGTTGAAGTCCCTTGACCAAACACAAACGGGTAATTCCATGTTGAGCATCCTCTTTAAACAAATATGTGTGAACTATACAACATGTCAGCCCCCAAACCCTCGCCGGTGGCGAAACGCAAGGGTCCTGCTGGAATTTGAGGTTCTTTCTAGACCCTGATAGCAATTCGGGGAGTGTGGGCTGGCGAACTCTTAGTTCTCGATAAGCCAGAGGACCCTCTACTCAATTGCCATCCCAGTTATAGAAATCTCTTCCGAAGCACCACAAGCACAGTGCCTCATGTTCGGAGCCGACTCTTTCACAGACCTGGACCGAGGGCACCTTCTTTGTGCGAAGGTCCGCAAGAAAATCCCGTGCATTTTGGAGGGTCCAAGTAGTTTTGAATGGGATACTTGCAGGCGAGTGTAGGCTTGGTTGAGCTTTCGTTTAAACACTTAAAAGTTTAGGCATTGACTCAGGTCGGGAGAAACAGCTGAAGTACCGATCCACGTAAGTGTTTTTGCCTCTGCCAGCGTCTTTGGTTGCTGCCGTTTCTTGGGTGGGCTCACCGAGATCAGGCCAAGCGAGCGAAGAACCGGAGAGGCTCACGAGAGCGACTCAAAGGAATTCCTCTGAGCGTCTCCGTCTTCTCACCTCGCGACTCGCTACTCCGCGCTCGTCTCTGAGACCTTCTGCGGAATTTGTCATCTGCCAGAAGAAATGGGTCTGGTTTTTTGCAAGGGTACCAGCCTTTTTTGGTGGTTGACGGGAACCAAAAGGAAAACACCAGTCTGGGGGTTCCCGTAAAACATGACACCACTAAACGAGTCACAATCGAAACCCGGAAATTTAATGGTTGACCCAGAACCATGTAAGGAAAGACAAAGGCGGCCACAGCTCTTTCTGGCTGGGATTGTCCCTTACTAACCTTCATCTACGCGGGTTTTGAACAAGTGGCTCAAATGGGCAAGAGATCGGTTTTTGCGGGAACAAGGCTCAACTCAAAAAAGACCAAAGCCTCTGCATCCTTTGAAGGAGGGCAACGCAATGGGCTGAAGAACTACAATCAGCAAAATGCGGAAACGGCTAAACTAAAGCCTCTGCACTGAAAGCGATCACTGAATCACTGATCATTGGAAAAAGCAAGGACAGCAACTATTCACTCCATCAACTGACAAGAGTCCCTGAAAAACATAAAATTGATCTCAACATGATGGCGCGGTTGCTGTTGACCTCTCTGCTGCAACAAGGGCCCAGTGGAAAATTCAAGGTTTCCAAACAAAAGTCCAAAGATCCAAAACAAAATAACCACAAAACAGAGCGCAGGTTCTGGAGTTCACGCAAAAAAAAACACGTCGGACCCACAAAAAAGCTGTTGCTTTCTTGAAGTCGCTCGCCAAAGCCTGAGGCTGCAAAACGTCGATTCCAACATTCCAAGACACCCAACCAAACCGGAGAAAAAGCGAATCTGGCACAGCAGACTGCAAACACACAACCCCGTTAAGAATGAACAAGCACTACACACAAAGGATTCCGTGAAGAAACTTTCAGGCCTCTGTAAATGGATTTCCGAGCCTTCCTTTTGAAGGGTTCGGTCCCTTCGGGAGCTTCCATGGAATCATCTGGGGTTGTTCAATTCAAAATCCGAACTGCATCTCCCTTTGGGACCCTTGAAGCTCGGCGCTCAATCCCTTCCCAAACCAAAAATTCCGGCGACATCGGCAAACGCCCCGTCGGCCGAATCCCGGCAGACCGCCTCGTGCGCCTGGGACGGCGTGGCTCGACTCCGCAGACCCACTTCTTTGGGCTTTTGGTTCAAGGGGCCTGGTTGGCCACCCGCTTTGGTCAGGAATTCCCGTGATTTCCCCAAAGAAAGTGGGTATTTGGTGAAGGGTCATGTGCTTCTAAATGTGGAGCTTTGATATGGGGACTGACAGGCTTCACCACCCTGCAAATCATACCTCCGACTTCCTACAGTGTTGGGACACATCCCATACACAACCCACCTCCTGACTGGACCGGCCAAAAAAAGTCCGGGAACTGTTAAACCCAAAAAGTAACTGAAGGCCATGAACTCACGGAGTGAGGTGACAATCAAAAGAACAAATGGAAACCAGTCGAGCAAAACCGAAACCTGAGCCGGGCATGGGCACCTGTCAAATTGTTGTACCACCCATCATCGCTCAGCTTCCTGATGGTTTCCCTCTTGCCCAACCGGGGTGTCTACCAAACGAAGAAGCAAGACTCGATGTGTCAAGAACTGCAGCACGAGTCTTGCAATTGGAGGGAACAGAATCCAACGCCCCTGTGAGTAACTTGCTCAGGGAATGTGGGAACGACCCCCAAGGAAACCATCCAAAGCCTGGGCCTGGCTTCGTTCCAGATCTCTCATTCCCCACCGATTTCGGTTCAGACAGTTCTGGGCACCCCAGGCACGGTGCTCTTGGCTTCGCTTTACAGTGGAAGTGGACCAGGGGCCAGCGATGTCCTCATTTTTTTCGAACCGCCAACCCACCTTCCATTTGCCGAAGCCCCCTGGGCAAAAAAAAAAAAAAATATGTCCAGTAGTGAAATCGAGTCCCTTATGCCCAGTGGCCATGGGAAAACAAGGCATCCTTTTTCGGCTGCTTGACTTTCAAGGAGAACCCCTTCCCAACAAATACAAAAGGGGGAAGCCTTCCCAACAAAAGAAGTGGGGGGAAACCGTCCCAACAAAAAGTTGAAAAAAGGAAGCAACCCACTGGGCAACTGGGGCAAATGCCTCGTGGGAAAAATAAAAAAAATAAACGTATGTCCAGTAGTGAAATCGATTCCTTTTAGAACCAACAGGCAAAAACAAAAAACTATTTTCATGCAGCAACCAACCAGGAAGAGACTAACAAATATGTTCATGCAGCAACCAACCAGGGAAAGACTAAACAATATGTTCAGCAACAAACCAGGAAAAAACTAAATAATATTTTCAGCAACCAACCAGCAAAAAACTAAACAATATTTTCAGCAACCAACCAGGAAAAAACTAAACAATACTTTCAGCAACCAACCAAGAAAAGACTAAACAATCTTTTCAGCAACCAACCAGGAAAAGACTAAACAATCTTTTCAGCAACCAACCAGGAAAAGACTAAACAATATTTTCAGCAACCAACCAGGAAAAGACTAAACAATCTTTTCAGCAACCAACCAGGAAAAGACTAAACAATCTTTTCAGCAACCAACCAGGAAAAGACTAAACAATCTTTTCAGCAACCAACCAGGAAAAAACTAAACAATACTTTCAGCAACCAACCAGGAAAAGACTAAACAATACTTTCAGTAACCAACCAGGAAAGAAACTAAACAATATCTTCAGCAACCAACCAGGAAAAGACTAAACAATACTTTCAGCAACCAACAAGGAAACAACTAAACAATATTTAATTTCTTCAGCAACCAACCAGGGAAAAAACTACACAATATTTTCAGCAACCAACCAGGGAAAAGCTAAACAATATTTTCAGCAACCAACCAGGGAAAAACTAAACAATATTTTCAGCAACCAACCATTAAAAAAACAACTAAACAATATGTTCGGCAACCAACCAGGAAAACACTAAACAATATGTTCGGCAACCAACCAGGAAAACACTAAACAATCTTTTCAGCAACCAACCAGGAAAAGACTAAACAATCTTTTCAGCAACCAACCAGGAAAAAACTAAACATTATTTTCAGCAACCAACCATTAAAAAAACAACTAAACAATATGTTCGGCAACCAACCAGGAAAACACTAAACAATATGTTCGGCAACCAACCAGGAAAACACTAAACAATCTTTTCAGCAACCAACCAGGAAAAGACTAAACAATCTTTTCAGCAACCAACCAGGAAAAAACTAAACATTATTTTCAGCAACCAACCATTAAAAAAACAACTAAACAATAAACAATATGTTCGGCAACCAACCAGGAAAACACTAAACAATATGTTCGGCAACCAACCAGGAAAACACTAAACAATATTTTCAGCAACCAACCAGGAAAAGACTAAACAATCTTTTCAGCAACCAACCAGGAAAAAACTAAACATTATTTTCAGCAACCAACCATTAAAAAAACAACTAAACAATATGTTCGGCAACCAACCAGGAAAACACTAAACAATATTTTCAGCAACCAACCAGGAAAAGACTAAACAATCTTTTCAGCAACCAACCAGGAAAAAACTAAACATTATTTTCAGCAACCAACCATTAAAAAAAACAACTAAACAATATGTTCGGCAACCAACCAGGAAAACACTAAACAATATGTTCGGCAACCAACCAGGAAAACACTAAACAATATGTTCGGCAACCAACCAGGAAAACACTAAACAATATGTTCGGCAACCAACCAGGAAAACACTAAACAATATTTTCAGCAACCAACCAGGAAAAGACTAAACAATATTTTCAGCAACCAACCAGGAAAAGACTAAACAATCTTTTCAGCAACCAACCAGGAAAAGACTAAACAATATTTTCAGCAACCAACCAGGAAAAGACTAAACAATATTTTCAGCAACCAACCAGGAAAAGACTAAACAATCTTTTCAGCAACCAACCAGGAAAAGACTAAACAATCTTTTCAGCAACCAACCATTAAAAAAAAACAACTAAACAATATGTTCGGCAACCAACCAGGAAAACACTAAACAATATGTTCGGCAACCAACCAGGAAAACACTAAACAATATGTTCGGCAACCAACCAGGAAAACACTAAACAATATGTTCGGCAACCAACCAGGAAAACACTAAACAATATTTTCAGCAACCAACCAGGAAAAGACTAAACAATATTTTCAGCAACCAACCAGGAAAAGACTAAACAATCTTTTCAGCAACCAACCAGGAAAAGACTAAACAATCTTTTCAGCAACCAACCAGGAAAAGACTAAACAATATTTTCAGCAACCAACCAGGAAAAGACTAAACAATCTTTTCAGCAACCAACCAGGAAAAGACTAAACAATCTTTTCAGCAACCAACCAGGAAAAGACTAAACAATCTTTTCAGCAACCAACCAGGAAAAAACTAAACAAT